>PVKM010000802.1:53765-93408 GCA_004027735.1 Carollia perspicillata | reverse complement strand
TTGTTATAATTCAAGGTAGAGGTAGGGACAAAAATAGGTATACAATTATGAGTACATTAGACAGTTTTTTCTTGTATTATTATTTATTAATTATTATATTATTTTCCATACAAACAACTGTAAAACTATTTTGTCCAGCCCTATATTTATCTATTCTCTTATCAATAGATATTTGAATTATTTCTAGGGGTCTTTTTTTTTGCTATTGTGGACATTAATGCAATGCACATTCTTGTACACATTTCTTGGAGGGCAAATTCAAGATTGTTTCTAAGGATGTATGTGTAGAAGTGAGATTATTTTTAGGGTATGTGAATGGGAACTTTAAGATATAATGCCCAGTTGTTTTCTAAAACTCTCTCCCTGTCATATCGGTACCCAGAGTGAGGAGGGCTCCTGCTGCTCTGAAGCAACACTGACACGTGATCCGTTACACTTTTTAATTAGGGCCTTTCTAGAGGGCATAAAGTGGCACACCATTGTGATTTTATTTCATTTTTTTAAAAATTTTAAGTGAATTTACTGGGGTGACATTGGCGAATACAATCACATAGGTTTCCAGTGTACGTTTTTGTAGCACACCATCTGCATCTGGTATCGTGTGCTCACCACCCCAAGTCGAGTCTCCTGTCCCCATTTATCCCCCTGTACCCTCTCCTGCCTCCCCTGCCCCCCCATGTTCTCTGGTAATCACCAGTGTTGTCTGTGTCTAATGCCTTGCTGTGGTTTTAATTGTGCTTTCTTTATACTGCGTTTTAATAAACAACATTTCTAGATTTTAACATATTACACATACCTGTCTTTTCTTATGTAATCAGTGTTCTTTTTGTATTGCTTATTTATTCTTTACTGTTCTACTTCACGTTCATATATTTATCTGTTTGCTTTTACCTATAACATTTCAAGTTTTCTCTTATATTTAAATCAGTAACCCATCCAGAATTGTGTGTGTAAGAGGGAGAGTTAGAGAGACAGTGAGAAGAGAGAGAGGTGGGTTTAATTTTACACCTTTACGTACAGATGACCAGTTTGGCAGGCATTAGCCCCCTTTCCCTCAAGACTCCTCTGACCTATTTTGAATTTCTATCCACGTGAGTTTTTCTGGAATTTCTCTCTTGCGTTCCATTAGTTAGTCTGTCTATTTTTCATGAATACCACATTACATGAAGTCAGTATATTTAAAACTTTTGACATTTGGATGAGCTAGTCCTCCTACCTTGCACTAGTTCTTCAATAATCTCTTAGCTACACTTTCCACACACATTTTCCAACTGGCTGGCCACACTAAAAACGCTGTTGGAACTTTGATTTTAATTGGTCTATGGACCAGTGTTGTAACCACTGGTGTCTTTAAAATATTGAGCCTTTTTATCTGTGAATATGATATATTCCAAATATTCTTTAATATCTTTCAGTAAAGTTTTAGAATTTTCTGAATGAGATAAACATGCAAAGCTACAACACATACATATTTCTCTTTATCTAATAGTTCTTGTTGTGCTCGTAAATGGTAAATTTAAACATTCACATTCTCTACATTTTTGGTGGGTTTGTTAGAGCCTTATTATTTTAAATGGGGCCCAATAATTTTGTTGTATTTTCTGGGTAGGCAATCCTATCATGTGTGAAGCCTCTGATTCTTAGCCTTGAATGGCTGCTGCCACCAAGAAATGCCAATTGAAGTCCCATTGGTGCGGCTCTCCAGTGTCAGGCTGAAGAGAGGCCGTGACAGTGTGACTTCATTACAAATGCTCTTTGTGTAGACTTTGAAAAAACACATATCACTTTTTGTAGGTTGAGACGGGTCTAGTCTGTTCTTACTAAAAAAAAAAAATGGATGCTGGATTTTACCGAATGCTTTCCTGCATCTCTTAAGATGATCATACATTTTTTCTCCTTTAAACCATAAATATACATTTAAAATGACATATATAGCTTTTCTAATGTTAAACCATGCTTTTATTCCTGGAATTAACCCATTTTGGTTAAGTTATTTTATCTGTATTACACTGCAACTTTTGTTTGCCGAATTTTGTTCAAGTTCTTGTAGCAATGTTCATGAATGAGATTTATTCTTTCCTATTCTTTGCAAGTGTTTACAAGAGACTGAAATTATTATTTTTTCAAAGCTGAGTAGAATTTCGTCGTAAAATCATTTGGGTCTGGGGTTTTCTTTGCAGGAGAATTTTAAAGACCTTTTATTTTTAAAAGTGCTATAGGATCATATTTTTCTTTGCTTAGTTAAGATGTATTTTCCTAGTAATTTTTCTATTTCTTTTAATTTTTCAAATTTATTGACCTAAAGTTTACATTGTATTCTCTCTTTTAGCTTCTCTTCATTCACAATATAAGCATTTAACGCTTAACATACATCCCCTTACGAATTTGCCTGTATCCTTTCATCTCACACGTTCAAATGTACACTATTATTTTACTGTCATTTGGTTATTGTTTTTAAAATTTCAATTATGAGTGTTGATTTACCTCTTGAATTATTAGTGTGAATATGTTCTAATTTCCACATGTATGGGAGTTCCTATTATTAAAATATAACCTAATTAACTTAATTGCATTGTGGTTTGAGTATGTGTGTAGTTTCTGTGATAGCAATTTTGTGAGATTTGTTGAGACATATGTCATGGTCACAATATCAATCTTCAAAATGATTCATGTGTAATTGAGAACAACATATATATTCTAATCATTTCCTATGATAGTTTTGGATATGCATCAGATTAAGCTTGATGGTTGTGTTGCTTAAATTGTCTAGGTATTTATTTAACTTTTTACTTGGATTTTCAATATTTAAGAGACCTTGAAGGCTTCCACCAAAATTGTAGTTTTTTCAAAATTCCTATCTAGTTAATTTTTCTTGATACATTTAAGTCTTTTTTTTTGTATAATTGACTTTTTTGTATATAGTAAATAAAATTACTATATCTTTAAAATGAATTGAAACTTTTATAATTATTACTGACATTTCTTGGTGGTTTCAATGTTTTATTGTCTTAAATGTCTTTATTTCATTTGTATTTACCTTTTATCTTTTCCTTTCCCTTTCAAACTTTCCAAATCCTTATGCTTTATGTATCTTTTTAAACAGCATTTGGCTAGAGTTATTTTTTATATAATAAACTTTTAATTGATTACAGACATCCATTTATAGTTATTTGGTTATTGATGTAGTTGGATTTTGTTATACCATTTTAACATTTTTCTATTTTACTTATCCTAGTTTAAATATTTTTTTCTTATAGTTGGATATTGATCAACTTTTAATTTGTATCTTATTTTGTGTGGTTGCCTCTCACTCATCCCCTGTTGGGAATCTGATCTGCAACCCAGGCATTTGTCCTGACTGGGAATCTAACCAGAGACCCTTTGGTTCTCAGGCCAACACTCAATCCACTGAGCCATGCCAGCCAGGCCGGTATCTTATTTTGTTCTCTAAAATTTAGTTACCTTATTTCTATTCCTTTAGTGATTATCCTTACAATTTTACCATGGCAAATTTACACTAAAATTTTTAAAGTGAAAAAAGTCTTAATTCAATCTCTAATTTCTTGAAACGTACAAAGAACTTCGACCTTTTAGTTCTGATCATCACGCTTCTGACTTACTCTCAGTCATAGCAGCTGTCTTTTCTGTTTTATGGTCTGTGATAGGATCTCATTGGTTGATTTTAATAGGTGGGAACGCCATAGGACTAAATAAGGGATCGGAGAAAACGTCTGCCAAAGAGGTGTCGCTTCTGTCGGTAGCTAGGAGACACACTGTCCAGCTCGAGGGTCTTTGCCCTGCTTGGGAATAATAGGCCCCCCTTCCCATCCTGGGCTGACTCAAGATTCAGTTTCCCAGTGGCCGTGTTGACATCAGTCCGCAGGCCCCCCTGCTCTACCTGTCTGCTCAGGTCTCAGGTTCCTACCAAGGTTCCAGCTCATGTCCTTGTCATGTTTTTAGAAGAGATCATCATTGGTGATCTTCCCCATCCCTGTGACACCAGTGGAGTCTGAAAGAGTCTGTCCTTTCCAGGCATTAGGTGAACTGGAAAAGAATGTTACTTTTGGGTGAGACCACTGTAAGGGGAAGTCTCCCTTCAATGAGTTTAATAATTCAGTAAAGTTGGCATTATTTTCACTCATTTACCTTGAAGAAATTTTGATGCAGAACGGCTAACTTGCATGAGATACAACAGCAATTGAAGAGATTGAACACTTGGTTTTATTTTTTTAAATTTGAATTCCATACTCTTTTTTTAACCTTAAAACTATTACTAAAAGATGCAAAACAGTTGTGCAAAGCAGTAATACACGAATGCTGATGGGAGGCGGAATAAGGATGTGGTTGGATTTTTGTTCTTGCAGAAGCAATTACTGTTATTCGAGAATATCGTAGAATTCAGTTATTACACCTGTACCACCTCTCATATATTCTTTTGTACCTACCCTTGCCTCCTCGGCTCCTATGAGTCAGACATCACCATCAGCTTTGCTACCATTCATTTGCCTCCTTTGTGACAGATTTCATGATCATCATTTTCCATGCTTGTCTCATTGTTATTCCAATGCTAAGATTTTCTATTCTATTCTATTCTATTCTATTCTATTCTATTCTATTCTATTCTATTCTATTCTATTCTATTCTATTCTATTCTATTCTATTTCTATTTCTATTTCTATTCTAAGACTCAGTCTGACAAGTCAAACTGAATCTTGTCAGTCTCCAGAATCCATTCTCTTAAACATTATCTTTCTCTTTTATAAAATTTAAAAAAATATTTATTTATTTATTTTTGGAGAGAGGGGAAGGGAGGGAGAAAGAGGAAGAGAAACATCCATGTGTGGTTGCCTCTCGAATGCCCCCTACTGGGGACCTGGCCCAAAATCCAGACAGGTGCCCTGACTAGGAATTGAACTGGTGACCCTTTGGTTCTCAGGACCACACTCAATCCACTGAGCCACACCAACTGGGGCAAGGCTTCAGTTTTTTCATCTACCTATCTGTAGCAAATCTGTAACCGCTGTGGGGATTAAATGAGATAATGCATACAAAGAACTGTGGTCTGGGGCTGGTACAAGTTAATGCTCACACGGTAGAAATTACAGTCATTTGCAAAGGTAAATTATAAATAGTTTAGGCAATTTTCCACATCCTAAAAGTTTTATTGAAATTTATGTTTGTGTGCTAAATTTGCAACAAGAAATGATTGGAAGATCCTATTGAAATATGGAATCTATGTAATTTGACATGATTTTGACCTAATAGTTGTTAAAATTGGGTGTCCAGAGAAATGTGATATTACTCTGCTAAAGTCTATATGGATATACTAATGGTCCAGCTCTTGAGTTTTCTGGGGGAAAGCATAAACTGTGACGAGAAATAAATACATAAGTAACTCCTGTTTCTATGATCTGGGATAATGGCACAATAACTCAGTATTTCAGGAAACCATCCGGTCAGGAGAGCTTATTTTGTATAAAAAGTAGCAATTGGATGCCCCTGGGTTTTCTGCAGTTTATATAAAACACTATCCAACAATAAACCCACTTGTGTGCAGCCACCCAATCAACCTCATTTTTTCCCTCAGTGAACAAAGTTACTTCCTCTTGTGGAAGAATTTAATAAAACATTTGAAAAAACAATCCTTTGATACTGCTGAAAAAGAGAAAAGCACATTTGTCTTATCTGACTACATAACTTAAAAGCAGTTCTGCAAAAAGTAATTTATTGCCCAATGGGCTTTTATTTCTATTTTATTATTTGAGCATAATGTGCTAGGTGACCATTCTAACAGCCATTTAAAATAAAGAACGCCTTTCAGAGAAACCCCGGAATGCTCCCTGGCAGATACCCTCACCTCTTCCACTCCTACCCTCCTACCCCCGCCTGAAGTCACTCCTGACTTCACCAGGTGACATCAGCCTGGGGCCCTTCCCCAGAAGGAGGTCTTGGGGCCAGGAGGCAGGCATGGGGCTCTCTCACTCCGGGGACCACAAAAATCCCAAACGTTTCTTTGCCGACACCCTTTAAAAGACTGAGGCCTGTGGAAAACCGACGCACGGGAAGTCTGTTTCTATTTCAGTTGTGTATCAGTTAAGATGGAAAATTTTTCAAGTCCACACAGATGGTAAATAAATTTCTGCTACATGAGGCAGTTCCTGGAATAAAGCAATTTTCTCAAATAACAAGTGCCAACTTATTTTTTCAGTGGGACTTATTTTTAACTTTCCCAGGGAATGGTTGAGAGGCTGAGAGCAGCGTCCATCCCTTTAGAAATCTGCATCTCCTTCAAGGAGAGACGAACACTGCTCTCACTACAGACGTATGTCTATGTTTACATACACATGTCAATGAGTGAAGGGAGTGGTTGTTCATTTCTGGGGGGGAGGGGAATGAGTAAGGGATTGAGAAGGATGGAAATTTTGCAGAAATATTTATGTTTTCATTCAATGTTTAGTTTTCTATAACTTACTCTAAACATTATGAAATTAACCCATATCCCTGCTTAGGAATTCATTATATATCTTGAATGAATGACCATTAATCCTTGGGATTTCTTTATACACTGTTAGACTTGGCCTGTGTCCCTAGAAGTCTTCAGCATTAGTCTCTTAAGACATACTTGCAACCCCCTACTGGTTCACTAGGTCACGCTTTGCTGGAGAGAACCATCCCTGGGCTGCAATTGGCAGGGAATACTGGTGTCTAGGACAAAACTGTGCCATTTGCTGAATCAGGGCACTGCTAACGTTTGTGGTAGTAGAGAATCCCTATTCACAAGAAACACAACAACTGACTATTAAGTAATCGAATTGTGTTATAACACACTGATAGTCCTAATGAGGGTACTATAGTAGAGTACTATGTCCCAAGCCCTCAGCAATGCCTTAGCTCTTTTTTTGTACAATATTTTGCTTGGCATTACAGAGGGTCAACCAATCTATCAATAAGCATCTATCGAGTGCCTAAATAGTAGTTGCTGCAGGAGCCAGGAAAAAAGAAAAGCCTGCCTTTGCCTTAAAGATGTTACAGTTGAAGAGACGAATGTGAAGAAATTAGAAGGCCACCAAAAGCCAGACTATGGGATGCGACATGTCCGTGTTGGAGGGTGATACGCAACCCAGTACGTCAGAGAGATACTTCTGTGGATTGAATATCTGTGTCAAATCTGATGTGGTGGTATTAGAAGGTGTGGCCTTTGGGTTTGGAGGAGATCATGCTGGTAGAGGCCCCATGATGGGGTTAGCATCCTTATAAGACAAGGAACAGAGAGCAGGGTTTCCTCTTTCTACCGTGTAAGGACTCAGCGAGAAGGTGGCCATCCGTAAGCCAGGAAGGTCACCTCCCCAGAGCCTGACCATGCTGGTACCTGATCTCAGACTTCTCACCTCCAGCACTGTGAGAAAACACATGTCTTTTGTGTAACCCCCACACCCCATCTATGGTATTTCGTTACAGCAGCCTGACCAGACTAGGACACATACCCAATTCTCAGGTGCAATCCACAAGTAAACCACCCACGTGGAACAGGAAACAGATTTTCCAAAGAGAAATTCTGAAGTCCTTTTTTTTAAAATTGATACTGTTACAATTTCTCAGTTGCAGTAATAACTTTGCATGTGTGACAAATTCTAATGCTTGAGAGTAAACACTGACAAGCCAACAACCACCATTACACTGAGACACAAACACAATTTATTAACAAGTATGTGAGAATTAGGGAGATGCGGAACTGGGAGAATCAGAAAGCTTTCCTATTTCAACACACTCCCCTGAAGGATGAGGAGACAAGCCTTTGTAGAGACAGACTTGCTTTAGGTCACAGGTGCCGCAGAGCTGGGATAAGAATGACATTCTTCCTGAGCTAACTCTGTACCCTCTCCATGATAACAAAAGAAACAAGGACGGGTTCGTTGTTACTGTTGTGTAGCGTATATATAAAATTTGTCAATCGGATTTATTGAGAATGAAGTGCCTCCGAGGTTGATTCCCCCGAATTGTTCGTCTTGGTTTTCTTTTACTTGGTCATTAAGTTTCTTGTGATTTTACACCGAATCAAAATGACGGTGTTGATGATTGAATGAGAACATATTGGAATAGTGACATGATTATAATGGCATTTTTTTTAGACAAGGAAGACTAAATTATAATATTAATTTTAAGAAGTAGTAAATTTCTAAATATTTGTGGCTGTTTTTTCTTTTTGACTTAAACCTGTTGCATCAGGGTTGAATTTCTTTAAAATAGTCTTTTTTTTACAATAAAGGTGTTACCTATAATACAGTACGGTATCTTAATAATTAAAGTTTGTTTCTGAAAATCTTTGCTCTGAAGAAAACATTGATTTTCAATTTTGCTTCAAAAGGACTTCAGTTTTCGGAATTTGAGGAGCCTGCATAAGACCATCTTTCCTATCAGGCCTTTGGCTGAAAAAATAGTGGCAAACATAATGAATTTCCTGTTATTCTTAGCATGTGCCCAGACACCGTAGAGATTTTTGGACTTACTTAATGAATTAAAGAGAGAAAGTGAATAAAAGACTCTATTATGAATGGTAACCATGGAAAATAAAAATTATAAACAGTAGTAGTTTCACAAAGAAAAAAGAACTGTGACCACAAAATCTCCTCCAGAGACGGGGAGACTCTGTGTGGCATTTCAGCTCGGAGGTAAACTGGGGAAATACCAGCCCTGAGCTGCTACCTGGATCTTTGGGAGGAGATGCTATGGATTGAAGCCAGTGATTGGCTAGCGTTGCATATGTGGTACCAAGAACTGAATTTGTGAAGTGAAAGGGACCAGGATGTCATCTTGGAAAACTAATTAGAGTTAAATGGAATTATGTAGACTCTGAAAAGAAAGTGAGCCTGAACACTCATCCTTTCCTTCAATTTGGTATTTTCTGTAGCTCCCACATGCAGGGGTCATTATTCCATAACCAGTTCTCCACTGAATTCTGATTGGGTGGTATAGAAATATCAATAAGATACACAGTTCTCATTATATTTACCATCTCCTAACATAAGGAAAGCAAGTAGGTTGTCTCTTAAAGCAAACAGAAGCTGTAGGAGTGAATTGTGGCGGGGGAAGTGTATCCATTTAAAAGTAATAAGCATTTTATACTTTTGAACTTTACATAAAATAAAAAAGAAATTATTATAACATCGTTTCAGGAACCTAATTAATACTGTTCCTTGCTTTGTGAATATTAGCTTTTCCACGACTTTCTGTGAACATCCAGCATTAAGAGCTTTATTTTTCATGATGCTTTTAAAGCATTACACCAGTTATTAAAAGTTTTATATCTATCAAAAATATTTCATTGAGGGTCTTAAAATATTAAGAATATTAAAAACACAAGCAAATGTATCCTATAATTTCAACAGAATTTCGTTGTGCGTCTAAGCAGCTTAAATTTCGAAGAGGAGTCAAGGCACGTTTTCATTTTTATGTACACACTGACACCACAGTTCTTTTCAGTGTGGCCGGTGCATGAGTGCCCCATGTAATCTGTCTTACATGGGATGTTGGAGAGTGACTGAGCAGGCAGGATGTGGAGACAAGGGCATAAACCTGAGTGTCCAGACAAACGATCATGAATGGTCATCACGTTAATGGCGCATGCGCCACAAATGTTGGTTATGAATGTTGTTGCTTCAAGGTTTTTGAGTTTCTTGAGAATAGAGACAGAAACTTATTCATCTTTGATTGTCTGGCAATGAACCTAATGCTCAAATGTTACATGGTTAAAAAGTTAAATGAATGAATTAATAATTGAGTGAATTAACATAAATTTATGTTTATGCAAATGGTTATACTTTTATTGTAGGATGTACTCTTTCATGCACATGAAGTCAAGGAGATAAAAGCAGCAGAGTGAAGGACATGAGAAGGGAACACAGTGAGTGAATTTCTTCCCTTTGTTCAGACACATGGCAAGGGACATTGTGCTTTCTTCCTGCGCCGATCTTACTGAATGGAGACAACTTCGTAGTCAGTTGTTGGGGAGTACAGAGTCACTAATTTGTGCATCTATGAGCCTGCATGTACATCCATCTATCCATCCATCCATCCATCCATCCATCCATCCATTCATCCATCCATCCATCCATCACCCATCATCCCCTAGATAACTTCCTGTTTCTCACTATACCAGGTTGATTCCTGAGACTAGTCAGGGGAACTACACAGCCTCTGTCCTCAATGTGCATAAAGGACCACCAGATTCTGGCATTTATTAGGTTTGTCCTCAAACACATTAAAAAATTAGTAACTTTCACTCATTTTACTTTTATTCTCAGTGAAGACTTTTTCAGGGAGAGAGGGAGGAACACATAGCTTTGCAAACTTGAATGAGTTCAGACAGTTAAGTGGTTAAGGCTGGAATGAGGCAAGTCGGCGTACAGAGTGACTACTGAGAGACTCTAAGAGCAGAGTGGCCAAAGAGTATGACGTTGTAGTGCATTTCTACAGGACTCGCTGGAGGAGTAGGAGCAAGCTTCGCATTTTAACAAGGACTCAATATAGAGGACTTTAAAATACAGGCTGGGGGAGATGACCCTCATCTGAAAATCCAGGAGGCTGGGTGAGCTTTTTGATGAAGAGAAGTACCTGATGATGACGTTTCCTTGCGAAGGTCAAATTGATTGTACTGTGTATCATGAGTCAAAATAAGAGAAAAAACTGGAACCAGAGAGCTAGCGAGGAGTTCATCAGTTTTTCCTCATGCCCATTGGAGCACACGTGAGAAGTGGACACACACAAATAATATAGTCCTGCAAGAATCACAGAGAAATCGTGCACTAATCCCCTATTCTAATCACATTTCCTTAGTCGTAACCTGGAAAGGTCAACTAAAATCACTAAATCTTTAAGAAAAATCAACAGCAGGGAACCAGGCTGCTGCACAAAAATGTAATACCAACAACACATTAAAAGCCTCCAAACCTCACGTTGAATTACTACTGTAATTAGTGTTCTCAGAGGAATACTAGAGAACTGCATCTGTAGAACATGAATGTAGTACTAGCAAAGTCACAGCAGAGAACAGACGCCACGCTTTTCACCTTTGCCCTGGTTACAGGTAGAAACTTTCAGCTGCAATCTAAACCCAACTCCCTCCTGGACACTGGATTCCCTTCTCTCATCGGTTCAAATGTAAAAAGGTACTTTCTGTGTAGAAATGCGCTCATGTTATTCACTATAGTTTACATGTATTTTTTAATTACAGTTTCCAAAGAACTGTGAGGTCGAATTACAGATGAGAAAGTATAGCGTGAGGTGGTTCAGAGATTTCCTTGGAACAAGAAGACAGTACCAAGAGTAATGAGTATGCACACCCAGATAATGCTCCAAATGCCGTGCTTGCCCCCACTCAATCGTTCATCCTGCAGAAACGCAGTGAGTGCGCCCTGTGTGCCCGGCCCATGCCAGGCATCAAAGGGACAACGGCGAGTAAAGGGTGAATATGCTACTCCCTGCTTTCAGCAAGTGCAGTTTGGAGGGCAGGTATGTGCACCAGTCTTCTGAGGCTGCTATAACAAATTACATACCACAAACTTAATGCCTTAAATGGAAGAATTTTTTTTCTCATAGCTCCTGGAGCCAGAGATTAAAGTGAGTTGGCGGGGCCATGCTGTCTCGGATGGTTCCAGGGGAGGATTCGTCCTTGTCTCGCCTTTTCTAGCTCTGGTGGCTTTGGGGGTTCCTGGGCTGGTGGCTGTGCCACTCTGATGTCTGCCTTCATCGTCACATAGCCATCTCCTTTGAGTCTGTGTCTTCTCCTCTCTGTCTTTTATAAGGACACTCGGCACTGGGTTTAGGGCCCAGGCACATAGTCCAGGATAATTTTATTTTGAGATCCTTAACTTAATTTCATCTGCAAAGACCCTTCTTCCAAATACAGCCATGTTCAGAGATTCCAGGGGTTGGGACATGCACATACTCTTTTTGGGGGGGCGGATACTAGTTTGCCACTGCAGTACGGATACATAAATAGGTCATTCCAACATAGCATGGCACCATGCCAGGGTTCGCACAGGGGCTTCGATTATGCACGGAGAACATTTGGAAGAAGACCCCAGTGCAGTCTGAGGGGCTCAGGGGAGACTTTTTGGGTGAAGTGGCGTGTACGATGAAACCTGAAGGATGGCAAGAGCGGAAAGGCAGACTGGGGAGAGCTTTCTGGGTGCAAGAGAATGAGGAGTGGCTCAGAGAAGTTAACGTGGCTGTACAATGTGACGAGGAGGTGTACAAACATAGCACTCCACAGGTACACGGGGCCCAGATTGTGACTGTCCTTGAAAACCTTGTCTAGCAGTTTGGTGATTTCAAGCTGTGGAGGGCAGAGAGACAGATTTGCACTGTAGAAGGATAATTTGCTCTGCAGTGCAAAGAACAGATTGGTGGGGATGAGGGCTGACCCCAGAGAAACTGTCAGGATGCTGCTGCAGTAATTAGAGTGAGAGAGGGTGGAGGGATAACAGGGATGGAGAGCAGAAATATGGAGGATGTAGAATTGTTATTCTCATAACAATCACTAGGGACTGCTCAACTCACAGGTATATTTCTGCATTGTTTCTAGTGTTTTATCTGAACTTCCTAGCACTATGATTACCCACAAATATATAGAGACATGCAACAACACAAATCTAACAGCAGTTTCCAATAAGCATTTTAAATTTGTGGAACATGACGTTTGCATGGTTCGACTGCCTTTAGTTCTTAGAGCTATGGATGCGCTTTAATTTTCTTTGCTTCAAAGGAAATCTGGCTTATTTAAACTCCTTCCTAAGTGAAAGGTCGGGGCTGGGCATTTGGGTGGTAGATATTGCCTATGACTCACTCTTAATTCTCTGTACCTGTATGGTTCTTTTGGTTTCAAACAGTTTCACTAGAAGACGATTGGAATACAGCAGGGTGTTATCAGAGTGATAAGGGAGTTCGGTGCAGAAAGAGCTAAGACAACAGCAGTGGGAGAAGGTAAATACGTCACTTTGAACGTAAGCAGTTCGTCAAGGAGAACGAACAGCAGTGCATCCTGGGCTGTTTCTCACCTGCGTGCCCACTGACCACCGCGGTAGGAGGCGGGGCTGCCTAATGACCGGCATGCAGGAGAGGTTACCTCTCAAGTGGCCCTCAAAGCAACCTCAGGGGGAAGATACTTGATAATTCGCTAATAATTCTTCCAGAATCAGGTTTTATTGTTAAGTGGTCGCAATGGTAACAATCACTTGCAAACAAGGTCAAGTATAACTCCCCTGGATCTGAAACGTAGAACCACCACCACAGAAATCCCCAGACAAGGTCGGGGATCCCCATTTACCTGGTTGGTGCTTTGAGCACGACTTTGTGGCTGCTTTATGTTCCCTTCCAACAACAGGGGTTCCTGGGTTTTCTTAACACACTTCTACTATTTTCCTCCTTAGTAGAGACTTTTATTTTTCTTCCCCGAGCTTCCATGTTGGGGAGGGAACCAATGTGACCATTTTTATTATTCACAATAGTCTGTTGTAGTCTCTCAGGATGACCCATAGAGTTGAAGTGGCTTTTTAATGTAAGCTGGTAACAAATAGCATAATGACGTCCCCTCTCTGAGCCTGCAGCAGCCAAGTTGGTTTACAGCATCCCCACCCTTAAGAGGCTTTGCTGTGATGCTCCGCCCTCTGACTTTAGGAAGGGATGTCGGAGGCTGGAGTGGCCAGTCACATGCATCCCTCACTGCACCAACTTAGTGACCTATCTGTTGATACCTCTTGAGTAAACTTGGTCCCCTTAAAAATGAAAAGAGTTGCGTGACAGTTGCTAATTAAATTCCATAACCAGCAGGCTTACTGTAAGCAATATGATTATTGCCCATTTAGTCTCCATCAAGAAAATAAATGAGCTCCATGGCCAGGATGGGAATTGTAGGATTATAATAACCGTAAGATATTATATGTGAAAAATAGACTTATTTCCATTTTAAATTGCCCAGAATAGGTTGAGGTACAACTTAGCGTGCTTTTTTGTTTGTAGTCCAGATAGAATTTTAAGTGTAAAAATTTAGTGATTTACATGATTACTAATACGTTTACAAGGAAAATTTGCATGATGACTGTACTGAAATTCACTGGCTGGCTTCCATTCTCCCCTTGCCTCCTTAATGATGGCTCACAGAATGGAACTTGTTTGAAATACTTTTCAGCTTGTTTAAAACAATCATGTCTGAACCCAAACACTGTGGACATCTGAGAGAAAGCACTTTGTAACTTCTAAGTGGATAGAGATAATATATACGATAAAAATCTAGGTTGGTCACAGGGAAAGATTACAGAATAACTGAATTACAAGAAAATCATGCCTCGGGAAAGAGCAACTTTTTATTAAAAACTGGAAGCCAGGGGAATCTAAGAAAAACAAACTTCATTTTGGATTCTACTTTCAGTTTTTTAAACTTTATTTTATATTTTTGTCAGCATATACCTGAAATGGTAGTTAAATTCCCAAAGCTGTTTTTCTTTTTTGCACACAAAGTAGACGAATGTCTGAAATAGAAGGATAAAACATTTCCTTTCATCGTTCAAAAAACCCTTAATATTAGGTTTGTGTTACATTTCGCTGTTGGCCAATTCTTTCTGATTACTTTTAAATTATAGCTTTTCTATGATAATGTGCAACTCAGCATCTTCTCTGTGGGGCCGCGACTTTGCATCGGTAACAGAACATACCACTGTTAACACTCTAAATTATAGCTCCTTGTCAATACACGCAGATTATTCCAGTTAAAGTGAAAGGCAAGAGTGTTTAAAGTCTCGTCCAGCTGGACCATTCCCCGAACCCAGGAAAGCAAACCCTCTGTGTGTCATCCCATACTGCTTTGTAGGGTGCTGCCTGCTACAGCCTGGTCAAATGAGCAGCCTCTTGCTTGTCAGGTAAGTGAACGTGGGACTGGGAGTTGAGCTTCGTATTAGGATCTTACAGCGAAATGAAGACAGACTGCCAAGAGCGATACTGAGGAACGAATTGAAAATTAATGTTCCACCCATACAACAACAGATATATCCCATGAAAAGTAACTACTCTGCACTCAAGACCTCGGCTGTTTGTTTGTTAAGGGAGGCACTGGTCTGCTGTGTTTGCTCAAATTCCATTTCCCTGCGACTTTGGGGGCGGGTTGGGGGAGAGAAAATGGTCCAGGGCCGCACAGGTGATGCTTCCTGCAGACGCCGGGCCTGCTTCCAGATTCCTTTGGTGCTTCCTTAGAAACACGTGGGAGCAGAGCATCATCGGCCAGCTTGCTCAGTCCCTGCCGTGCGCAGCCTCCGCTTAGTCCCTGCGTGCTTTTCACCTGCTCTACTTCGGGTCTCGATGAAGAGACTGATTGACCACAGGAAGCTCGATCCTGCACCTCCGACTGTGCTTGATCATTGCAGCTACGAACAATTAATTTGTATCTGTGTAGAATTTATGCATGGACTAATTTATATGTATAGACTTCAAATTACATTAGGGTCTAATAGCTATCAAGGTTAGTTCAAATGAGTATGTTAAAGTTTGTTATTTGTGTTACATTGCCCCAGCTGGTGTGGAAGCTCCTTTCAGCAAGGACGCATATATGATTTTATTCACATTCTACACCACACATACAGAATGTATCTGGCACGTAGCCAAGCGTATGGGAAAGAGAAGGTACCTAATATTTATTTAGGTAGTGAATGAGTGTTCCAGGCTCTACTATATAAGGATAATTAGACAGCAAAGGTGTCTATGTGGGGTGCCTTACTTTCTAAATCTGGTCTTACATTTGGTTGGTTTCCCCACAATCACCCCTAGGTATTTCAGCTTACTCCCACATCCATAACTAGGGCAACACAGTAAAATAAACAAACAAACATAAAATAGCAACTATCGCTAGTTAAAGTTGCATGGCGTTTACTGTGTGTCAGGCACTGTTTTAATACTTTACTATTAACTTATCTCATTTCCCTAGAGTGAAGCTTCCCATTACACAGATAAAAAACTGAGGCACAGGGAGAATACGTAACATGCAAGGTTACAAAGCGGTGAGTGAGGGAAGCAGTTTGGTTTCCGAGTCCACTGGCTTAATTCCTTTGCTCTGTGCAGCAGCTGTGCACGTTTACCATGAGCTGAGCCACACTCTGGAAATCAGCTAGAGCAGCTAGCGACCTTGGCTGGGTGTACATGCTGTGAATACAGATTTTGCTAGAACTTGACTTCTTTCTGGATATAGTTCTGCAATTCGGAAGTCATTTACCTGTCAAAGCTTCATTTCAAATTTTGGTTAGAAATGGATCACTTTAGTGGTTGTACCACGTAGCTGTTTCATCACATTTTCTACCTCCTTTAATGTTCCCAACAGTCTTCCGATGTAGGGACTCTTCTCTCAACTTTTCAGGGACCGAGAAGACTCAAGAATATTAAATAACGCCCCTCAATTTAGACTGTGCTCTTTCTCCTCAGCCCAGCTTAATCTCCTGGTTAGAAAATCAAGCTCAGACCAAGCTACTCATTTCCTAGACTAAATTATGGTGCTATTTTAATTTCTTTTAAACCTCTGGGTTAACTTTTAATGTATATAAAAAGCAGCAACTCCCTTTGAAGTTTCAGGGGCTCAAAAAATAGAACGAAAAATTGAAGAGGTTCATTCATCACTAGTTTTATTCCTGTGCCAATGGAGAGCCAGAACTGAAAAAAAAAAAAAAAGAATAAAAGTGTACTTTCCGATTTGCTTATGTTTCCTTGGAAAATTGTAAGGTTATCTCTAAAGTAGCACTATAATGGTCTCGACAGCTAGGAAATTATCTGTGGAATAGAGATCTTGTTGGCAGCAGGGAAGTACTTTATTCCTAAGAACAAGCGCCAGAAAACGAACAGGGTCTGTTGGCAACACCGAGTCTAGTGGCCAGATAACAGAGACACAGCCCTGTTATGCAGGGCATGCTACTTATCCCGACTTTTGTGGATACTGGCATTTCTTTGAGGGAGGCAGCCAGAACCTATGGTGGTTTTGTTGGTATTAAAAGATTAATAAGTTGGTCCTGGTTTACAGTAACAGAAATCCATGAGGAAGAACGAAATGTTTCACTCTTACCATAGCCTTTAATGTGCAATTGGCTCTGAAACACCTATTAATTATTTAAAATAACATCGTAAAAATGTATTACTTCTTGTTCCAATAAAAGCTGATGTTGGGTAAATGTGAACTTATTAATGATCTTGTTACTAATAATGTAAATTTGCAGTTTTGGGCCAAGTCACTGTTGGACCAGAGGCCCATCACACTTCATAACTGCTTAAAAAAATAGCTGGAACAAGAAAAATTCAGATCTAATTGCTTCTATTTCATTCAGAGTATATATTTTTTCAGCCTTAAAGGCACCTGGCAGCAAAGCTCCCTCCTTCATGTGGTTTTCACAATAGAAGTTATAAAGAAATTTACTGTTGTCTGATACTCTGTAAACAAAAGCCTGTCAAGTCTCTTGTACTCATTGTCTTTCAATCTCTTATTCTCTTGTTCCTGTCACCTCCCCTCCGCCCCACCCCCAACTTCCTCAAAGGGACAGGAAACAGAAAAGCTAGAGAATTTCTAAATCAGTGGCCCCCAACATTTTTGATTTTGTACTTTGATTTACTTATAACTGTAACCCATGTGCTTTTGTAGTAATATATTGTATATCTTTATAATATATACAAAATTATATTAGGATATATATAGGATAAATTAAAAATTAATGTAAACAAATATTCTAATACTTTTTTTGTTTTCACTTACCCTGGCCCACTACTCTCTGGAGACAACTGAGTGCATTCTAAATAACTAATTAGTTATAGTTAATTAGTTATGTTGTGACAAAGGGTAGTAATAATCTTAAACTTGAAGGTTGTCTCAGAGACCCAATTTTACATAATTCTCTGCTCTCTCTCATGTCCTCGTGCCCCGATTTGGCGAGGAACTGACAGGAAGAACAGAGAGGAGGTTACAGTGTAAAGGCTGAGAAATCTGGTCACTGGTTTTGGTTGTATGGCTTCATTTCTTCAACATCTTTATAACTCAAGCTCTTGACACCTGATATTGTCATCTGAAAATAAACTCTTTACCACGACAGGGATATTTATTCATTCCAACATGTATGGACAGGGTTCTAACCAAGCACAGAGCTGGATGCTATGGACAGAAAGTTGAAAAGGTACAGACACAAAACTACCCCCAGTGAGTTTATGCTTCAGTTAGCAATGGTGGGACCAGGGACACGTGTAATAAACAGTAGAGTGGGAATAAGTCCTCTATGAATGAAGAAAGAATCAAGCAACAAACTTGGCTGAGGAAGTTGGGAAAGGCCCTCCCCACCCCCACGTGAAAACATTTCTTGATCTTCAAATACGAGCTTATCAGGGCTTCGCCTTCAGCCCGGTGGAGCTACAGCCCAGGTGAGCAGAGTTCCTTATGTGAAATGATAGTAATAACTTATCCCCGCCTGCTCTGTGATCACTGGAGTCAAGTTCATATTGTCTCCTCGTTACACTTCTGTTGGTGATACCCCTAACTTCGTCATATTGAGATCCAGTCTGATTCCGGCCTGCCACAAACCCACTTTTTGTCAAGACTGGCATTGCTCCTGGACAAGGGGCACTGTGTGGCAATTGTGGGGAGGACGAGTGGGTAGAGGTGGAAGAGGGTGTCAATGAAAATGGGAAACATACAAGAAAATACATTTTTAAAAAAGGTAGAAAAAAATACCATATCACTAAAACAAACCAACAAAAGCTCGCATTGTTGGTTCTCCTTGCAGTGGTCTGGCGCTTCTCTTGGTATCCTATTTTGGTCTAGTCTTTTCCCTCTCTGTTGCCCCGCCCCTGCTACACCCCATCTCTATCTCTCTTTTTGTTATTCTTCTTACCCCTCACCCCTACCACACCTTGTACCCCCTTCCTCTTCTTTCTCACCACTGTTGCCTACTGTCTTCAGTGTTAGCCTTATGTGTTAGCCAAACAGGAGCTTTACTTGGCAACCCCAGCGGCGTTTCAGGAACTATATGGTGCACAGTGTAAAGGACTCTGTCTGCTCTCTGGCTCATGGTGCTATAGTAGGTGCACAGAACAGGGCCCATTGCAAATGCTCCATATTTATGACCGATGGATTACATCAGAGACTCTATCTAGCTTTATCCTTTATCATCTAGCTAAACGTTTTTGTATTTCTAGTTGGTTTTAGAGGAATTATGTTTGTTATAAGGCAAAATATTTGAAAGATCTGCAAAGATGTTCTTTGACTCTCTCGTTGTTTATAAGGCAAGCACCAGTTTGAATGCCATGAAGTAATACGATGGTTTTCAGCGACCTAAGGGCACAGAATGAGCTACTCACGGAGTTACCAGCTTTACCTGGGACTCAAATACAACTAAAATGTGGCTGGGATAAACTGGTATTATCCAACTGCAGACCAACTTTCCGCCTAGTAACACCTTGACTTCATCAACTCTAATCCTTGATTTAGGAAAGTAAAGTTTAAAAACAATAGAATCTACTCAATAGTTCTGTGTCTTTATAGTCAGGTCGACTTAGTGTAAATCACACTGTTACTATGAATCTGTCTACAGAACTATACAGGGTGAGGCAAAAATAGGTTTACAGTTGTTCACATGGAAAATACTACAATAATTAATATACACTAATACAAGAATAAACTGTGTTTTGCATACTCCCAACTGTAACCCTACTTTTCCTTCACCCTGTATATACTTACCCTGCTTTCCATTCCTTCTATGTCAATTAATACCAGGCTCATTAACAAACTCTAAATCGTACATGAATCCTTGCTGTCATTCAATATACCTTCTTGGGCCTTAACCATCTTTTTGGTTTTTACTTTTTACAGAAGCGTTTCCTTCCCTTTTATATTCTCCCAACTGGCCTTCATTCTGGTTCCCTTCTATATTTTGCATATTTCTCTCTGTTCTTTGTGTCACCCATTGGCCAATACTAACTTCCCCACGCCACACGGTGCACAAATAGATCCTTAGGAGACAGAAGGAACAAGAAAGTCATAGAAAAGAATGAGAAGCTCATTTTAGATATAGGTGTGATTTCACCAAGTTTACACATATTTTAAAAATAGAGTAAAACTAACACATATGATTGTTGTCAATCATTGCTAATTAAGGTAATATTGCATTAGAGTACACATATAGATACAGTACCATGTTTTTTGCTCCTGGGCAGTTTTCCACAAGAACAAGTGTATCATTTGATAAGCACACTTCCACATATAAGAGTTCCTGACATGGAAAGGTATTCTATAGCGTGAAATTAAAGGGTCAGATATTGATACAGAACATACACGCAGCCTGTTTATCCCTTCCACAGTTTGATATGCTGGAACATATTTATGCTAGGATGCCGTTCATTAACCTGTTTACCTTATGAGTTATCTCATCCTTAACAATGGGGTTGTGCACGGACATCTGCTTGCCCAGAAGGCAGCCTCCATCTCTCAGCCCTTGGTGGTAGGCGTGGCCAGGAAACCAGGGTTCTAGCACACGGAATGTGAGGGAGGAAGAAGTGTGAGGGCCTTCTGGGTCCCGCCTTCACAGAGAAGCGTGGCCGTCCAGCACCCTTTCCCCTCCGCACTGGCCTCAGTGTGGATGAGGGCTCCAGGTGGCAGAGCAGTTGGAAGAAAGGGGCCTGGAACTCAGAAAACACAGAGCCCACACCTGGATCCAGAACTGCTCATATGTAATCTTTATGTGTCTGTGAGAAACAGAGGTTGTGTAAGTCACTTTTACACTGGTTTTCTGTGCTGGTGCTCAAATCTGTAGTATAAATGGTAACACTCGGTTTCTTGTTTGAATGTGAGGTTTTTGTTCAAACGCGCAATGAGGTGCCTTCTCAAAGTTCAGATCCTTTTTGCATTATCTTTTGGAGTTTATTTTTCTTTGTCATGTGAATTATGCTTTATGGGAGCAAATGAAAATGTGTTCCTACATTTATGTAACTATGATGGTTATTCAAAAATTTGGGAACTATTCAAATAGCCTTGAAGGGAAGACTGAATTTTGGACTCTCTTTAATTAGTCAACCACCATCAAGAACAAATACACTAGTTTTCTTAAAAAAGTCTAACCTCAAGTCTTTCCCTACATATTTTCCATCTTCACATCTCATTTGGTTTAGAGAGACTACTTCTTCGGCTGCCTCCCTCCTCCAGATTTCTTTGGAATTTGTGTCTGAGAATTGCTGTAGACCAGCTGCCTTACCCCCAAGGCCCACCCACGCCCTGTGAGCACTGGTCCTGTGCCACTCGGCCTTCTGGCTGGCTGAGTTCTAATGTCTGCTCATGATCTACTTGGTTTTCCTTTGATTTCAGTGGCTTCACTTTAATGATACATTTCATCGTATCTAGGGAAATTATTAGCTTAAAAGGTTAATATTTACATATACTACAAATGCAGTCCTCTTCAATTGAAACTCCTGATAAATATATGTGTGGCTATCCTTGAAAGCCAGAAGTGTCATTGGAAAACAACAAAAAATACATCATGAAGTACAATAAGTGCCTGCCAAGATTTATAGGTTTCAAGAAGTAATAATTTATGTCTGAAGTACAATATAGTACTCTAGTGAGAGTACTATATTGTGAGAGTACTCTAGTGAGAGTACTATTTCAGTACATTCTGAGGCTTACTCTTATAAACCCTGTTTTGTTTTTAGTTTTATCAAGTTGTAGAATCTTGATTATATCCTGATCCAAAACAAAACAAAACAAAAAAAGCCCCCAAAACTCATGCTCATAAATTCAAAGAAAGATTTGGTTCACACACATGACCATCAGATAAAGTTCTGTAACTACAGTTTTATTAGCTTATATTCTATTTCAGCTTTCCAAGATCCAATCTCAAAGCTGTCACCATAGCTGACAAATAGTTTAAGAGATGCAGTCAATTAAGCAAACTTTTTTCAGGATCTAGCACCTAATACTTTAGACACGAAAATGTGGCTCGTGTGGCTCTCCACAAGGCTTGGCTGGTTTAAACTAGAGGCACTGGCACTAGGAATTGAGTAGCTCAGTGAAACTCTTATTCATATTTTGAACAACTTGATAAATATCTGTTTCCACTTCCTAAAAGTAGTAATAATCATGATAACTGGATAAAAGGTGTTTTGTACCATGCAAAAAATGCTTCAAGTACTTTATCTAATATTATTTAGTTTTTGTACTTCTGTTAATTATATGCACATCACCCATAATTCTATGACCTTTTATAAAATATATATAGGGCAAAAAGTAAAAAAACCAAAACATAACCCTGCTTCTACCCTTTTAATTTTATTATCTCAAAGTAACTCCTGTTAACAATTGTGTGGCTATTTAGCTCAAATTTGGAATATTCTTATTGAGTCACACAGGTTTATGCCTCTGTTTCTATCATTCTTTATCTCCATCTCCATCTCTGTCTCTATCCTTATCTTTGTCCCTGCATCCCCACACTTTGTCACTTGAGGCTGGGATATGCTATGCTTATTGGCCTGCTACTGCCATTCTCCAGATGCACCATGTCATGAGCATCATGCAGTTCATGTATGAGGATCTCACTCCATCTTTTTAATGGCTGCATAGCATTCTAAACATCAGCACAGTGTATACATAAATGTTATCATTAACTTTAGCACATACACAGCATTCTAAGCAATAATTAAATATTCTTTATTGATGGATTTTTTCTTTTTTGTCAGTAATGTACAATATAATTATGAACATTCTGTACATATGTTTTTATGAAATGGTTTTATTATTTCTTTTTTAAAATATTTTTTGTTGTTCAATTATTTCTTTTGTTTTACTGTTTCTTTTGGTAATGTTCTAACGTGGCTAATTGTCCATTTAAAGGCCTTTCAACACTGAAGTATCAAATAGAACAAAAAGTCCTATCTGTTTTGGTTCTAGAGGCTTCTCTTATAATCATACTTTTCCAGAGTAACTTCCAAGCCTAAAATTTTGCACGAAGTCTGTTTATTACAAGGCATCACAAATGAGCTGTCGAGTCAGCAAATATCCCACCAGACAATGCCATAACACTTCGGAATGATGAAATGCTTAAAATAGAATATTTAAGTTAGAACTTGTAAATGAGATACAATTACAGCTCTCAGAATGCGGCTATGCTATAGTGACATATCCAAGAGCAAATTCTTTCCACCATTCTCAGTATTGGTATCAATGTCCAAGTGGTGAGCATATGTTTCTGGAATGTTTAATGTTTCTGTCGGCAGTTGGGCAGGGTTTGTCTTATTTTAGGGAAGCTATGTCATAGGTCAGTTAATACTTTTGTATGTCATTATTGCAGTCCCTCCAACAGATTTGATAGGCTATATGGAAATTTCTGAAAAACCGGCCTGAGCATTCCAATCTAAACAATTTTATGGAGCATTAGCATTTTAATACAATTTATATACAGAAGGAAGGGTTTGCCAGAAGCACAGAATGCTCTATTGGCATATAGTTTGAGTACATCGATCTTTGCTGTAAAGCCTTTGACTTCACTTAAACTGACTTATGACATGTTACTGATCTAGTTTGTTAGTGAAACCGCAGTTTATGGAAACCAGACTTCTTCACCACAAAGAGAGCTTGAGATTTTTAACCCTCATCGTAGATGGCTCAGTTGAACAGAACTAAGGACATTATTTTGTGTTAGAACC
Organism: Carollia perspicillata; assembly: GCA_004027735.1. Classification (NCBI taxonomy): domain Eukaryota; kingdom Metazoa; phylum Chordata; class Mammalia; order Chiroptera; family Phyllostomidae; genus Carollia; species Carollia perspicillata. The sequence goes on along the minus strand of PVKM010000802.1, from coordinate 69,711 downwards.
GTGATCATGGATTAATATGACATCAAAAGAGGGTAAGGATGTTACACTACAGTGTCCAATCTGTATTGTGTTTTTAATGCCTATGGCCCTGTTGGATTTACAGAAGAAATTATAACCATGTTTACGCTAGGATCATAGAGTACTACATTGTTGGAAGCATTTTGGGAAAATCCTAAATACGAGACAAACTTTGGCCAAAAGTTCGCTAGCCAATCCTTGCTTCACGTAGCTCCATTCTAACCTTGCTTCCCACACATGGAAATGACTTAGGGGAGTGTGGCATCTGCAGGGTTAGTCCTGGAGCCTTGGCATAAAAAAACTAATTTAAATTATTGGCCCTTTTTGGTCAAGAGTTAAAGAAAAGTTCATGTATCTATTGATAACAAATGGGTCAGGGTATCATTTAAAATAATACCAGCATATTTGTGGGGGGCGGGGTGCTGTTGCCTTTATATATACGAAGGGGTCATTTTAATATGTAATTTATATCACTTTTGTTATGACTAAATACGCTTTTCAAAGGGAAAAAGAAACAAGCTCAAATAAATGGTATTAAATTAAAAATGACTTTGCCTTTTTTCCCCTAAAAATAATAGATAATTCTTCAAATGGACTTTGAACATTAGGCTTTCTGATGACTATGTAATTCCAACGGAAGAAAGTGAAACCAATTCTGCCTTCGACACAGTCCCAAAACAGAATGTTCATAAACCATTGTAAATATGATTAGTGAAGTGGACAGGTTATTGTATTTGAATTTATACATATTTCAATGGTTTCCCCAAGAAGACACTCTTTGCATTACACGGCTACATTACAGGGCAAAAGAAACATCTACATAGCTTTTTAATGCTACCGAAATGATAGAAAACAAAGATGTTTACAAAATTCCAAACGCTGGATAACTCGTGTCTTACCTTCCTTTTGCGAAGCCTGACTTGATTATCTGCGGGTTCCTGGGTGGCCAGAGGTTCCTTTGAGTGTAAACACTGCATGCCATCTCCCGGGTTGACCTCTGGAAGACTTTTGTTTTGATGTTCTGAGAAACCACTCTTCTGCAGGCCATTCTCAGCTGACATTCCCCTAGGGCAGGAAGGAGGCTGCGGAAGGCAGCTTCTGGTATCTGCTTTTAATAATGGCAGTCCTCTGTCTGCACAAGGAAAAGTGAAAAGCTCATCTTGTACTACACAGCAGGTGTTTCTTTCATGTTCCTCTTTTGGGAAGTCGGGTTTCCTTCGTTGCTGAGCAATGACGGCAGAATTAAGCAATTGCTTCCCAGGCACAGTATCTTTCCCATTCAACGAATCGCATACATGTATTTGGGATGCATCTTTTATTTCACTTAAGCTTATATCATTACAAAGCTCCAGGCTTTTACTGATCATGTCAATAACTTCTCTCTCCTGTCTTTCTCCTACTAGTGCTAAATCAGCTCCACCAGCCATTCCCCAGGAGTGACAAGAATCTTGGTTTCTTTCAGTGACAGGCGGCATCTTTACTAAGGAGCGTGCTCCTTTGACGCTATGTTGGTCTGACGTTTGATGCTCTTGGGAAGTTAAAATCTGTTTACCATCTGTGAGATATAGATCAGAATCGGTATCCTCATCAGAGACGTGCACTAGGGTCTCTGTGCTGGCTTCCAAAGAAAGAAATGGATCTTCACCTTCACCTTCGTGGCTGTCATCTTCATCCGCCTCCTTTGAAATGTGACCCATTGGCCTCCCAGGAAAATCTCTCAGCTCTGATCCCTGGCAGCAGTCTGGTAGTGAGACACACTTCTCTTTGCGGTCCGCACTTAGAGTTGCATCTTTTTCCATCCTTGCCTGCAAGCTGTCAGCCACTAGTCCATGATGACATGCTGTGTTACGATCCTCAGAACTGAAGGGCTGTCCCATCCATTGGGTCACATGTTCTTCCCAGCTTCTTTTTCTGATAGCTACAGACATGTCATTGTAGTTTAACCACAGATAGAGAGAGACATTCCATATGAGACAAAAGGAGATCAAAGTTCATGAAAGATTACTTCAGATTTGCTGATTGAGGAAGAGAGTGAGCTTTATCATTTCACCACCTATTAAAAAATTAAAAATATATATGTAGTTCAGGAGGTGATTCAAAAGTAAAAATATATCTTAGGAAAAAACAGTACTTAATCTGTGCTAGAAAGATTAAGCAAGAGAGTTTATAAAATTCCTGTTTAATAGCTTTACTAGTGTTAGTCCTTTAAGAAGCAGCCTAGTATTAGAAGAAAGTTTCTCATGAATATTTCTGATAAAAAAATCATTGACAGTAGTTTAAAATGCAGCCAGATTGATTGATCCATTGATGAATAAATACCTAACTATTGAACACTGAAAACTCCAGCAGGAAAATATTGGGACTGCAATACTTAGTACAATTCACCAGAAGAAGCCTGTTGCTTTGGCTTACATGCTCTCCTGATTTACTTTGGTGAACCCAAGTCTTTACAGAAATCTATTTGCTGTTTGGTTTGAATTTCCACAAAGGCCACCAGGGAACTGTTCATGCACAATTTGAGCTATAAGACTGCATTTGTAATGTATTAGTGTGTGAAAGAGCTAATACAGATCACAAGCTCTCAGGATGTATTTACTCCGGGGAGTGACTAAGAAACATGAAATAATCCAGTTTAGCTCACATTAACACATAATTCACGAGTAAGAAAGCATAACATACACCATTTACAGTGCCTCAGGATAAACACATTTACATGCATCCTATTACTGCTACTACTAGCTAGCTAGCTAGTATTGTTGAAGCTAAGAGAAATTAAATAATTTGCCCAAGGTTATGCATACATGTAGGAGGCAAGGCAGGATTCGAACTAAGCCCTGGTTCTAAGGCCAGGCTTAGATGCTCAACACACTTTATTGTCTCCATGGAGTGAGATCCCACCTCCACCCCTCCCCTCCTCATATCGTTAGTGTGTATGAAGTCTAAGCTCCTCAGGCAGGAATTTAGGGGATCCAAAAGGAAGATGTGAGAATGATGAGACAATTGGGATGGTTTTTCAGAAATTTCAGTCTCATTTCTTTAGATTCTACGGAGTTGAATTTGTATACTTCTGTTAGAATTTGGCCATACGAATGTAAGTAAACAAGAAAACCAGGCATAAGATAAGGTCAGGAGATAAACACATTCCTTGTGTCCATACTTTTTGCTTTGAATTATTCAAACCCTTAGGTAAAGGAAACAAATTATACCAGTGTAAACTCAGCCTTGTAACATCTTCCATAATGAAACCAAATCCATAGACTTGAACAAGAAAAGCCCCATGCAAAGCACAGACTCTTCTGGTTTTTGCTCCACATAAGAGCTGTCAGCACATAAGGTGGGCTGGCTTACTGACTTCAGCCATAAACGAGATCGACCACTGTGCTGGTTTCGGGTCACTTCAATCTACTGAAAAGGACTCTGACTCCTCACCAAAAATGTCAAGGTATTCTGACTAAGTGCTAAGCACATGCCAGAAAGGTAAATATTCCCATCTCGTGTAGATCAGTGAAGTTAAGGAATATACTAGAATGTGGCTCCCCAGCCCAACCACATGTCTTCATGGATACTCTTTGGTTCCCTCCCAGGTCTGTGCCTGTCACTGAAAATGGCCAGCATTCAGATTTTCCATGTTGGCACTCATTCTGCACTCAAAAGAAAATATAAAGTCCCTGAATTCCATGCATAAGTCATTATAGTGTGGGAGGCTGCAGAAAGTGGAAAAAACGCATAGGCGCAGGTCAGGAAATTTTCACTTTCAGGGTCCAATTTGGGTGTAATAGGGGGGTTCTGTTTTAGATGCTTTCTTGTCTGTACTTGTATCTGGTGTAGAAAGAGCGGGCTACCTGAGGAAGTGCCACGTGGTATTACTGTGTCATTCCTAACCCACATTTACATTTAAGCTGAGATTGAATTTTGGTTTCATTTCTTTTACTAAGAAGACATAGAATTTTATTCACCCCTTGGGGAACAGATTACATTAATTTTTTCTTTTAAGACCTAACCATAATATTGATTAGTTTTTAAATAGACATTATTTTATTTTTTTTATCATTAACTTATTTTACTCACCTTTGACAAGTAGGTAGGTATTTTTATACCATCGAAGGAAGGCAGTTCAACTAGTTCTGAGACAATTTGGTTACAAAAAGAGATTATAGATTAGCTATCTACATCACAATATTAATTCTGTCCTCATTTCTAATCCAGGTCTTTTGGTTATTTCCAAATTATTCCTGTGAATGTACGGAGTCTTTACTTTTAAGACCAATGTCCTAATTATCATTATGACCATCATTACCACATTCTGAGTGCCCATTCCATAACATCTTGTGGTCTGATTTATTTTTTCAAAACATAGCTCTACAAGCATTCTTATTTTCACTTCCTATTTAAATTCTGATTGAAAATATTTATAGTTAAAATCTGCCTCCATGAGTTAAAGGCTGAACAGAATGTTAATAAAAAGGAACACTGGATTCTTTTCAACCACATCTCAGCACATTGGCCTCATTTTCTAAGTCATCTGAATTGACTACAATCCATCCTGTAAGTGAGATTGTGAACTCCTATAAAAGTCCTGACTCCCTACGAACCATCTCACCGGGCTGTCTTATTTAAAATTGTATTTCTAACTACTGACTATTTATTATGTAAATTTCTATTTCTTTTCTTCTGGTAATCCTTTTTATGCAATTTCATTCAGAATGAGATCAGCTGCTGAGGATTTGGATGAAGGATCTGGAAAAATATAGGTCATTCCAGGGTGTTGATTTCTTGAAGTGAGTTTCCATGGGGATTTTTCACTTCTTAAATGTATGTGTTCAAACACCACTCTATTAATATTACAAGAGACTGTGTGTACCTTTAGTTATATAAGATGTCTGAAAAATGTGAAATGTCTAAATTTACTTTTTTGTGACATTAGTGCATAAGATGTTTAGGCACAAAGTGATTTCAAATTTATTGTTTGGGTTAATTTTGTAACACTTAACACTTCATAAAATAAGCATTTTTATGGCATACAGTGTATACATCTTAAATTAAGTATAATTGTGCTAAAAACAACAACAAACAAATTCTATTGAGAATCACTGACATCTACCGGAGAGCAAATGCTCATGCTCTCCTTTGAACTTGCTGCTGAAATAAACACATACCTTACATTTTGGCCTCACAATTGTCTCTAAGAAAGAAGAGCCCAGTGATCACCACCACTGCCGACTCTACAGCCTGGGAGAACATGGCGCACGTGAAGGACATGTGACCGGAATCAAGTTGGCAGCACCGTAGAACTGCCGACAAGGCAGTTCATCATCTTTCATTCAACAAGTGTTTATCCAGTGCCCAGTGGGCTGCAGACACTCTGCTAAACATTGGGGATATCAACCTAAATGATACATTCTACCTTTCCTAAAGAAGCTTCAAATTCCTCATGTAAACAAGGATAATGAGTCCTTGCATAGCCACAAATACCATGGAAAATTTAACACAAAGGAGGGGGTCATCAGTTCTCCCTCCCTCTCTCCTTCCTTCCTTCCTTTCTATTGGTCTCATTTTCTAAATCATCTGAATTGACTAGAATCTATCCTGTAAGACTTTGTAGAAGTCCCTCCCTCCCTCCCCGCTTTCCTTCCTCCGGGGAGTGTTGGGGATGGTGCACATGTCTGACAGGCTTCCAGATGAGGAAGCCCCTGAGTGAGGCCCTCTGTGGAGAAGTTCCTGCCTCCAATACATTCAGGTAAAAATGGGAGTCGAGATGGATTCCTTACTCTATGTGGGAAGTCTTGCTTTCTTTCTGGCTTCAGATTTTTACTATTCTAGAAGGACTTCTTTGGGAAAGCGAGCAGAAGTAACAATAAGCTCTAGAGAATTACTTAACAAATTGAAAATGCATTGGTCACGCAACAGAAGCACATTTCTATGGGGCATTTCGGAGAAAAATTGATGGGAGAAATTTTTCAAAGGAAAAAAATGGATAATTTCCCAGAACTAATGACCTAAGTTTTCAGATTGAAAAGAATCCATGGGGTATAAAATAATACAAGGAATAAAAATAGACCACACTAGGAATTGTCATTGTGTAATTTCAGAAATTTAGAGGTAAACAAAAGATCATAAATATAATCAGAGAGAGAAAAAAGAGATTATATAGAGATTATATATTAGATATTGGGAATTAGAATTGTATTAGGTTTCACAACACTAGGAATAAGACAGGAAAATATACCTTCAAAATTTTGGTAGGAAATTATTTCTGCCTTGAAATTATATGAGAAGCCTTAAATCTTTTCTCCTTCTTCTCAAGAAATTACTGGAGGAATAATTCCACCCAGATGAAAGAATAAAAAATGTAGAAAGGACACGAAAACATGGAAGCCAGGAATTCAACATGATGACCAGGGAATCAATTTCCAGAGTGAAATTGATGTAGTAGGTCTAGTGGAAAATCATTTCACATAAATTCTAATGTGCTCTACAAGACATGTCTCTGAGGGAAAAAAAAACCCAGGAAAATAATATATCATATGATGTATGTAACCATATTGAGAGGAATTTTATATAAAAGACAGATAATTTAAGAGAAAGAATTAGTAATAATTACATAGAGAGCTGAGGAAACTGTTTAATTCCAGGAAAAAGAGAGAGTTTTAGAAGAAAGGAAATGCAATCAGAGTATACTGCCTGGCTTAGCTGTGGAAGTTTTCAGTAACCAAAATAATGCAAATAGTAAACACCGAATTAATAAAAATTATGGAACCACTGTTTTCAGAGCATAACATTGTAGGGGTGAGGGGCTAGAGACGCTGGGCAGAGTAGTTTCAGAGAGCTAATGTTAACTGATAATGTTTAAAATGGAAAAAATAACATAATTCCATTGTTTAGACGTAAGGAAATAAGTATCAGGAGAAATAGTTAAAATAATTTTAAGTGTTACGATTCTGTGTTACTTGCTTAAGATAGGAAAAAAAGTATCTTATCTATCAATTTCAGAGAGCATATTAAGTAATACTCTATATTTTAATATGTTCCAGAGCAGTCACTTTAAGATTGCGTTGATGCATAAACACAGAGGTGAGCAAAAGTAGATTTACATCCGGGAGTATGTGAAAGAGGATGTATTCTTCTATTACATATTCGTCCATCTGAACAACTGCAAGCCTACTTTTGCCCACCCCTGGGGGCCTACAGTTCCTCTGTAATACATCCAGCAGGACCCAACTAACCCCTTCGTTCCTGTCCCACTCAGCGCACCACCACCTCACAATCACACACATACTTGCCTCACACTTTCAGCAAAGTAAAGGTGCCAGTTTGGGTGCTTATTTTGGACCATTTCCCCTGAGATTCTTAGGTGGTTTCTGTTATGGCTTCCTTTTCCCCCCAGCTCTTCTGGGAACTCCTGAAAGTCAGGGCAGGTTTCTTGGTAATTCTCTTAGCTGTAGTCTTTTTAAAATGTTACCTCAATAGAAGTTTAAGACATGCAAAATAATTGTAAATAGCACTATTGGGTTGGCCAAAAGATCCATTTAGTTTTTTCCATAAAATAAAGGACACATGTTTCATTTTCACCAATAACTTTATCGATTTGGGTATTTTGAGGATGTCAGCCATCTCCTGCATGGTATAGCGTTGATTGTTCCCAATTTGACTGCTATCAACTTCAATTGGTCTCCCTGACTGTGGAGCACCATCCAGTGAGAAATCTCCAGCATGAAACTTCGCAAACCACTTTGACACGTTCAATCAGTCACAGCACCTTCTCCATACACTGCACAGATCTTTTGTTTTGCATTTCACTGGTGTTTTTAGCTTTCTTGAAACAATAAAGCGTAATACTCCAAAAATGTTGCTTATTTTCTTCCATCTTCAATATTTAAATGGCTGCACAAAAATTCGCCAATTTTGATTTTTTTTTAAATGCATGCTGATATGACAGCTTTCACAATACAATCTAACAAGACTGTTTTGAATGAAGTTAAAGACAACTTAGTGCTACTAGAGCCATCTTATGGGGAAAAAAACCAAACAAAATTTTTGGCCAACCCAATAAATACCTATGAAAAGAGGAATTCTCTATTATGCGATTTTCCGGCTTTTCCTGGGCACTTCAATCACAGTTCCTGAAAAGATAGCAACTCTTTGATTCATCCCTTCAAAAGTGGATATCTTGTTTTGTCCTTTCAGAACCCAGATTATATAATGATGTATATATTTTCCACCCTTGGGTAATTTTTAAAACACCTTCACACAAATCCTGAATATTTAATATAAGGGAAAATACAGACATAATAGTCACCAATTTCTCTTTATATATATTTTTTACTTTTTCCTTAGATGGCCAGAGTTACTTCAGGTTTCCCTCAGTGTCTTTCTTCTTAGTTACCCATTCCATGTGAAATTTCTAGGACATGTGCTTCTACTACTGCTTCAAAGTATAGAAATGTGTAATCTATCACTTAGCATATTCTCAGTCACTCTGGGAAGGAAGAGAAGGTATAGGGGAATAATCCTTTAATTAAAAGTAAGCTAAACTCTCTGAAATACACTTTTGCAAGAATAAAGAACGTCGCTAAAGCACAAAACACACCTCTGCACTGGCTTCCTTTGTTACCACATGACAATGATCCTGTTGGGAAGATGGAGAGACTGGGAACATCTATAGTGATTTGAAATCTTAAAGTATCTTAGTCTATGCTCTGTAAGTCACATTTCCACATAGCGAGTGTCCCCAAAACACTTTGAATTGAATTAGAACAGAATCGACGACATAGAAACAGACATGCTCACAGCTTAATGCACTTCTTCAAATGTGTGCTCAATAATGGCAAAGGTAAATATTTATTACAGGGAGCAAAGTAAAATTCATTTTCTTGATGGAGCTGTCAAAGAACAAATTATTTAGCAAACTGAATTGGGTACTTTAGGGGTCCTCCCCTTGCCCCAAACTCAACGACCGCATGAAGAGGATGGCTTTTCATTACCAAACTTGCATCGCACATGCAAGTTACCTAAGGGCAGCAAGAAAGCATAGAACAGATACTGTTTTCAAAAATGCCTTTATGTAAATGTGTGAACAAACAGCAGAAGGGGATAATAACAACATGTTCAAACAAGCATTTCTATGAGTCTAGGCACAGTAGACAACTCTCAGCAAACGACAACAGTGCTTTTCCTTTCATGCCACCTAATCCACATTAGATAAGGCTAAAATTAGGCTATGGGCGAGAGAGACTGTTAATAACATGATGTAAGAGTTTATCTCCATGCGATTTCATGCAGGTTTCCTTTCTGTGCTAGCAGGCTATGTCTTAATCCTTCACAAAATCATTATCCAGCTACATTTCCATTTCTTGCCAAATGTTGGAATTCACGCATTATGCCTCATTAACTATATGTGGAAAAACATCACAAACTCCTGCTAAAGTTTTTTCATTGGTACATTGCTTAATGAAGTTTAAAGTATTATACATGAAGTGGCTTTTATGTCTTTGGGCTGTCTAGAAATCATTAAAAATTTTACTGAATTAGAGAATGAGCCACCTATCGTGAACTAGGTCAGTGGAATAAGTAGTGCATCACCTTTTCCAAAGGAGGCATCCAAGCTTTCATCATTTTCGGTCTTCAAAAGAAAGATGAAGTGGGCACCCAGAAAAATATTCTCTTCAATGCTTTCCTATTCTATGTTTATCTCAGTTTTCCTGAGATTGGAGAACTTTTTCTCATTCTTAGCTGTCAGAGTCAACGATACTTGAGGAATCAGGCAAACTTGAAAATTAACTCTGTCACTCCACTCAAAAACAGCTCATCGGCAAAGAGTAGGGTGTTACAAAATTACATGGTATTATTTCCATGGTAACTTCTATTTTTACCTCTAGGTTCCTGCTATTTAATGTAGTCTTAGTAGTTTCTAATTTTCTTGCAGGGAGGAGCCCAGATACTGGCAATGTTTGACTCGCCACCACTTTATAGCTCAGTTCCACCAGGTTTGCAGATTCTCTTCATGTTTTCTTAAGTAACCCAGATGTAACTTGAAGAGATCTTGGAACATTTAATGATATAGCCTGATAGCCCTAAGACTTTCCTGGGAGTAACTGGTTTCCAAAAGATGGCAGAATGAACACACTTATGGAGAATAATATTGTATCATGTATGCAATCATATCCAGATATCTGTGTTGTCTTTGAATTTTCATGTTTTATTTTTTTAAAAATACACAGTATTCTCAGCAATAGTGTTCTCTGTTATGCAGAACACTTTGAGCATTTAGACGTACATTGTATCTTAGATATTTCTGCAACTAAATTCATTAATGAGTAATTGATAATTTGGGTTTTTTTGCCTTGATATCTCTTTATCTACAGAATCCCTTACAACAGCAAAAAAAAAAAAATGCTCTGAACTTGTTTCACATGAAATTTTTCATGCAACAGGAAATAGCTTAGAGTTAAATTCGATATCAAGAATTTGGCTGCCTTTTTTATGGCAAATCAGTATGACTGAAATGTGGTTTTGCCTTATTATAAAGTGATATTTCTATTCAACAAGGGACACAGATTATAATGCTTTATCATCAGCATGGTGAGATGTGGCTTTGCTTAAGTGGTCACTTTCTATTTTCAACTTTGCTATCATTTCTAAGAACACTCTAACAGTAGACACAGTAATCACTAAATATAAATAAGAGATATGGCTACATCCACACAGGTGCTCAGATAGCTAGGCGATAACAGGGTACTGAGACTCCAGTCATTCAATAAGTATGCCTTTCACTAAAATCAGGGATATAAAATCACTGGGGACTCAGCTACTTCTCTCAGGTCGGTGTCATTCTACCAGGGGTCAACGCCTCTGATACCAGCTTTCGTCTCCTATAATTCTCATTTTAGTCTGTGTCTAAAACCTATAATTCTCATTTTAGTCTGTTAACTACCTATGTACATTTAAGCTTGTTTTTATTTCCAAGTGGTCTTCTATATATCCCAGTAATAGTAGGTGCATTAGAAACTTTCAATGATCATAATAAATAGTAACAGTAAGAAAGCTTCCATTTATTAAGCACTTGCTATGGGTCAGGTGCTCTATCTGGTGTTCTATTTACCCTGTCTCTTTAAAAATACTACTCACAAATACTTTATGAAGTAGGTACTATCATTACCCTAATTTTACAGGGAGAAATTTTGGCATACTAAGTCACTAGCTCAATGTCAAACACATCTTGGTGGGTAAGGATTGCTCTTGTTATTTTTTTTGTAAAGACAAGATGTCTGTTAAAGAATATTTCCCCGCTTGATTTGGGTTAGTTACCTAAGTTGTGTTCCTTAGTTTTCTCACTTCTATAATGGGAATAATAAAAATGTTGATGGGAAAATAAAAATATGCAGCTAAACTAACAACAATGAGTAATAGTCCATGTAGAACACTTAATTTATGGCATTTTACAAGAGCTCACTAGGTGCTAAGTGACATGATGCTACTGCTGATGACAATGACGATGACTCCTATACTTCTTGCTTGATCTTAGCTACAGAGTCCCTGGCTGAGTATGAGCCAGACCTGTCCCTTGTTTGCCCATGTTATTTCAATACAGATAAGTGATTTTGACCACAATGTGAAACACCATGATTCTTCCCTCCTTGATTAATTGACTTACACTTTTTTTTAAACAAAATACTTGTTATACTATATACAAAACAATATGCACATACGAAATCTCACTTGATGCTTAAAATGACCAGGGGACATAAATATTTTCATTATCCTCCCCACTGTACTAATAAAAAGCAGAAGTGCAAGGCAGTGATGGGCCATGCTTCAAATTGTAGAGCCCCAAGTAGCAAAGGCGCAAATCAGAGCAGTTTTCTTACTCTTCCCATTGGGCTTTTCAGTACACCACCCCATTTAAATCGTGGGAAATTCACCCCTAGCTACAATAACGTCTTCTACCCATCTATCTTATTGTACAAATTCACGTGCACACTGTTCATATTGCCTTTCAGATTTGTGTGTCTGTGTGTGTGTGTGTGTGTGTGTGTGTATCAGAGTCCTTGTATAATCTTTTTAAGTTCACTTATATACTCTATAATCCACTGAATCAAAATCAACAATCATTTTTAACTAGGTCTCAAGGAGCACATTTCAACTTTTTTGTTTAACTTCCTTAAAAACTAGGCCCATCTATTTCTCAATGAACTGACTAATAGTTTAACGTCAAAATAGAATACAAATAAAGGTTGCATTTCTTTCTTTTTTAAAAAAGATTATTTACTTATTTATTTTTAGACAGAGGGGAAGGGAGAGAGAGGGAGAGAAACCTTAATGTGTGGCTGCCTCTCACATGCCCCCGACTGGGGACCTGGCCTACAATTCAGGCATGTGCCCTGACTGGGAATCGAACTGGCGATCCTTTGGTTCACAGGCCAGCACTCGATCCACTGAGCAACAGCAGCCAGGGCTGAAGGTTGTAGTTCTATATCTACACCAAATTCAATCTGGAGTTGGGCTTCTCCATTAACCTGTTTAGTTCAAGTTGTGCGCATAAGGGGCTTATCATTCCCGTGGGGGCAGAAGGTACAATACTCATGCCACGTCCTTCAAATTTAGAGTATTTCCTACTTTTCCCTCATTCTCTTTAAATTCTCATGTCTTCAATTCAGGACATTTTCCTATTTCAATAATAAAATTCTCTAATCCAGATCTAGGTCATCTCTCATTTGGAACTTTGCTGTACTGTAATTATTACTCCAGAAAGATTCTCACTGTAAGATAATACTGACTAATGACGCCAATTTATTCATTCTCCAAGAAAAAACAGCAAAGATAAAAACAAAATGTAAATTTCAACTCTCCCAATTTAGACTTATTTTAAGCCTATAAGACCCAATCCGTTGTAAGATTACACTATGCCTAAAACTTCTCCTTTGTTATCATAAATGCCCTTAAGAAAAAATTAGAGTGATGTGCTCTCATTTACTCTGCCCTCTAGGAATTATGCAGTCAGTTATACAATCTATTTCTTAACTGCCTTTATTCTTCATTCCATGATGTGGAGTGTGGTAACACTGGAGGTGTTGAACAGTGTAACTTGTAAGTGGTAATGACGTTCAATCTGTTTCATAAAAATGGGGATAAAAAGGATCACTAGACACATTTCCTCTAAAGAACTGGCATGTAACAGAAGTGACATATGTTAGTTTTTTGAGAAAGGCTGTTACCTTGGAAAGCGCTGTGTGTCAGCATGCATGTAACATATGTTATCACGTGTGAGGTACAGTGCAGAGAAAGCAGCCAGCTCTCCCATTTTCCACTGTGCTGATCAGACATTTATTTATATGCTGTAACAAATTCTGCATTTTACAACCGAAGGACCTTGCAGAAGGCTCAAAGTAGACATAAGCTATAGAAGGGCACATGACAGGAAGTGGGCTTATTGAGCCTAGAAATGTACACTTATGTCTTCATATGTCCACTTAGGCTTTTTATAGTCCCACGGAGGAAAACCCCATTGAACTGGAAATAGACTCCAGCAACAGAAATTTGAGTAGGTAAAGGAAAGAAAGTCTGCATACATTAAACCAGTTTCAATGGGCTGTTAATAGCTCCTCTGAACTTCATCGGTTGGGTAAGCTCATTATGATACCATTTGAATACAAGGATATGAACCAGACAAGCTCTTTGCTAGCCCTGTGTTTTTAAGTAACATGCATTTAAAATTACTATGATTATTAGCATATGGATTGATTTTCTTGGCATAATCACAAAATGCAACAAAGTAGTCACGAACAAGTTACTCCATTAAAATGTTTGTTGAAGGCATATTACATCTTTTTAAGAAAACTTACATTTGAGAAAATTTTACTGCTGAGTAAATTTGACTTTTTTAAAACCACATTTTTTTGCCACACTGTAACAGTGGTGGCAGCTTTTTCATTTAAGAAGCACTCCAATATTCTGTCTAGAAGTAGACTTCTACCGGACATGTGAATATTCTATTCTGCATAGTTATATTTGAGAGCATGATGATGTAGGATAAAGACATCTGAGCTATAAAACAAGGCACCATGGTTCCATTGGCATCTCTTCTACTAGTCAGTGGTGTGACCTTGGACAGGTCATTTCTGAATGTCATTCTTTAGCTCCTGTGGCAACCTCATCACGGTGTTAGAAGACTGATTGCCTTATGTTACTTCCTTCCTTGAACTTCTACTCAGGGATTTTATTTAAAAGTCTTAACATGACTTAAATTGTTAGGGAATAGTTAAAATTTATCAATATAAGTTATTCCAGCATAGAACTTAAGAATAAGTAGCTAATACTGCCAATAGTCACCTTGCAAAATGTGGAAGTTTATAATTAAAACATAATTTATTGTCATTCAGTTGTCAAATAGCTCTCATCTCTCATTAAGTATCTATATTTTTCTCATTGAGTATATTTTGTGTTCATCTAATAAGTTTGGAAATATACATGAATGTTTGTTCCCTTTACAAACCATTGCATATTATTTTAATAAAAATAATTAGTTTCTTTGTAAATATGAGAAATATAAATGTAACAGTATGTTATACATTAAAAGTCAATATCATTTTAATCATTACTAAATATATTTCCTCATATATTGCACATTTAAGCACTTAAGACACTTTAAAGAAAAAAAGAAAGAAAGAAAATAAGATACTTTAAAGAGACTATAGCCTAGTGGAAATGTAATCTTATGATTATACAAATTATAAACACATGATCAGTATTTCATATAATTGTAGTGATTTCCGGCTGCCTTAAAATAATGAAAATGAATGATGTTGTCATTGAGATTTACTTCAAACTATTTGAAAATATTCACAGAAATATGGCCTGAGTAATGAATTCAAGAAAGTTAATATAATACAAATTAAATCCAATTCTGATATTTAAATTTTTTGAAAATCAGATTAAATACTATTTTGGAGAGGTGAAAATTTATGTATTCACTTTTTTTTTATTAACCAACTATTTAAGCTGTACATTATTAGCAGCTTGACCTATAGGTAAAACTGGTTTGGGGAAATAATTTGAGGAATCCAATCTTCAGATTTTAAATGAGACACAAAGTATCCTTTAGAGATTCATTATTAAGAAAAGTTGCTCTAGTGCTATCTACTCACCCTGTTAGCAAAAGAAGGGAGATAAAAGGGACTCGTTTGCACCTCACAGTTACGTGTGAGGATATATGTTTGTTTCACATTATGCCATATAATAGGAAACTTGGACAGACAGCTCTGTTCATACATAAGTTAAGACTAAAAAGGGATTAATAGAAAAATCTTAGTTTATAAAGGAATCAAATCTCTACGGAGCCTATTTTAGAATTGACATTTTGCTGAAACAGTTTGACTCACAGTTTTCTACTCACTAAACATTTTCCACTTCGGATTTCATGGCTTAGCTCTAAATCCTAGGAAATCACCGCTCCCTGCAAGATGCTAACGCTTATCCCAATCTTCCTGCCTCTTCACAGATAACCTCCGAGTATAAAGATAGAGAGCCCAGAGCCTCTTACCTAGACAAGGAGCAGCCGAAACGCCCAGGCATGACATTGCTCAACTCTCAGGTTAGGAGAGAAGTCGTCCCCGTTACTTTCTCCAAAATATGAGTTCACATTTCGTGGTTGAGATCATGGCTCTATTCTAAGCAGTTTTACGCAGTGAGGGATTCTAACAAAAACACCCTCCGCAGCTGGAGGGAGCCTTAGCTACAGCAGGAGTCTGTCAAGGCGTTCCTAGTGACTTCTGTCTACTAAATTCAGACTGATGTTTTGCGAGAGGGGCCTCCACCACCAGGCCCAGATTGCCTGGGAAGCATTTCCTGCCTCTGAGGGGTGTGCATGTGAGAAAGACCGCACGAAGCAGAGGGGCAGGGGCGGGGGCGGGGGTGGGGGAGTGGAGCCCGCCTG
>PVKM010000802.1:0-53665 GCA_004027735.1 Carollia perspicillata | reverse complement strand
TCGAGGTGATTAGCTGGAGAGTCATAAAGTCCTAGAGCTTTTTCTATCCCACATTGCTTATGAGAAAAGAGGCAAAGAAAACATAGCTCTCTCCCTCCTGTACGACTTTTCCACACCACTCAATGTATGGACACGACTTAACCAAAATACCACTGCAGTCCTCCTTTCAAAAGATCTTTCAAGGCAGCAAGATGAATTTAGTTCTAATACCGTAATTCTTCTAAATTTGAAATCCACGTTTGCACCGCTGAGAACTTCAAAGGCTGCAGCCTCATAGGCTGTGCCTGAGGTTCTCTGTAAGTAAAATCCCCCAAGTCCAGGAATCAGAATGCTTTCTTCGAGATCTCTCTCCGATCCCAAGAATCCTTCCCAGAATTAAAGAAGTCTGTGCCCTGGCTCCGCAGCATTACCTCTCGTCGGAATCCTCCAGTTACAGAAATCCAGCGCTGGAAAAGCAGAAGACAGACTCCATCTTGATCCTATTACAGTCTTGTTGACATTAACCACTGGCGACTGCTTCCCTCCAGCATGACAGGGTCCCTGAGTCACATCTCTACAGCGGCTCCCAGTATCTGCATCCTGCGTCCGACGCGAATTTTGTGAACTATCATCTGTTTATCTTTTCTGCTTTCTTATGCCTCCACTGAATGACTTCCTCCTAGCTGCTCCAGGCTGGGAACTTGGACTACCATTTGGTTTTGATTAAAACCAGACAGCTAACTCGGAGAATTCAGGGAATAAGCTAATGGAAATTGCAAGGATGGCTTTAATTAGGGCATCAATTAATAATAGATGTTACCTCGTCTTCTAATAAGATAACATACATATAAACACAGAGGAAGCTCACAACGTTTCAGGAAAGTTACACCAAATCTCATTCTTTCGTGACCCTGAATTCTCCTTAGGGAAAGTGGAAGAGAAGAATAGAGATGTGGCCTTGGGACATCCAGGCTGTGCAGAGGCCAGCGCAGTGGCCTTGTTTATACCAGAGAAACAGGAAACAGCATCTCTGAGCTTAATTATCTTCCTCAGCTGAAATTGCTCAGTAATGCCTCACTTCCATTTTGTTTACAATCAATGGATTCTCTGGGTATTTATGACTTAAGCGTGTCTCTTTTTTCAGTGATTAGTGATCAGATCAATCTGATTATTGGGTCTATGTGAAGCTTACAAATTTCTAGAGATTTCCAGTAATGGGAGGAACAAGAACAATTTCCCTTTCATTACAACACATGAGTACCCTAGAAAGATGTATAAGGGACAGTAAACCTTTTAGGCCTAAGATCCATACTGTATGTCTCTGAAATTATAAGGAGTTTTCATTATTCACACCTATTCTCAGTTGGCTCTAAGTTTTATACAGGCTGGCAGATACCTGCATGTCACAATGGATATCTTTTTAGTACTCCCTGAGAATATTGGGTAGGTGATACCTCAAAGAAGCCTGATGTCATAGCTACTCTTTCTTTTCTTGTTGGAAAACTAAAATCTCTCAAAATTAATATAGAGCATGGACTACAAAGAAATGTTAAATGGTAATGATTTAAATTGTGTAGGAGTTTCAAGATGAGAAGCAATCAAATAAACATATGTAAGCAGAAACAATTTTTAAAAGTTTATATCAAAATATGACTCATGAAGAATGAGCATTTAAATTCCTTTACTTTAACCTTCAACTGTACGGCAAGGAGGAAGCCTGTACTTTCATAAGTTGTTTGAAGAACTATTTATATTTACATTCAAAATATTTTCACGGAAACTACGCCCATTAAATCTTTCTAATATTCTTTGTGTGTATTCTTACTTTTATTTTACACATAAAGTACTAGAAAGTAATTTTCCCACAATCAAATGGTAGACAATAGACAAGTACACTCTAGACCGCAGGTTTTACAGCTCTCAGTTTGGTGCTTCCCCCTCCCTGCCTCTGTGTGAAACCGGGGGGACTTCTTACACTCTCTTTTCGATGCCTCTGTAAACACAGGGACAGTTTCACATAACTCACAGATCGGAAAGCAGGAGTAACTTCATATATGCAAATATTTACAAATTTGTGTCTATTTCCCTTAGGAAACACTGCACTGGAGTGGCAAAGAACTGATGTAAGTTCTTTCCTAAAAGAACTCACGTATTTCTATCTCTGCATCTATCTCTGCCTCTAGTCCTTAGGATATAGTTGGTGCTCAATAAATGTGGCTATTCTGCTAATACTTCTTAGCTGGAGTCTCCTCATGAATACTGTAATTTCACCCCTCTGGTAATTTAGCCATATTTTTGTTTATACTGGACGGAGAAAACAACAGAACCCTATTCATATACATTTATAAATGCCTTTTTAGATATCTAGATACTCTGTTTTATAATTTTCTCCTTAATATTCTCTTCTTTAAACAAAATAAGACTTTATGCTTTTTTCTATTATTAGAAGAATTGCTTCTCAAATCTTTAATCACTTTTATTTATTTTTCATCCTTCAGTTGCCTGACTCCAAACAAACCTCTGAATTTATATTCTTATAAAGGCTTTACAAATATGAGTATAAAGATAAATATTGAGATAATTTTCTAAATATTTAACATAGAGTCAAGTGCATAGAAAATAAGAAGAGAAGCAACTGATTGGCCATTGGATTTAACAATGTGGAAATCACTGTTGATAATGACAAAGAATCGTGGAAGCCTGGTTAGCACGGTCTGAAAGAGACTTCGAAGAAAGGAATTGAAGACACAACAAGCAGAGTCAACTCTTTTGAAGTTTTACTGCAAAAGAAAGCAAACCTAGTGCACTGTTGGTGGGAATGCAGACTGGGGCAGCCACTGTGGAAAACAGTGTGGAATCTCCTCAGAAAACTAAACATGGAACTGCCTTTTGACCCAGCAATTCCACTGCTGGGATTATATCCCAAGAACCCTGAGACACCAATCCAAAAGAACCTATGCACCCCAATGTGCATAGCAGCACAGTTTACAATAGCCCAGTGCTGGAAGCAACCTAGGTGCCCATCAGTAAATGCATGAATCAAAAAACTATGGCATGTTTACACAATGGAATATTACACAGCTGAGAGAGAGTAGGAGCTCCTACCCTTTGCAACAGCATGGATGGAACTGGAGAGCATTATGCTAAGTGAAATAAGCCAGGCAGTGAGGAAAAAATACCATATGATCTCACCTCTAACTGGAACATAATCAACAAAAGAAAAAAGCAAGCAAAATATAACCAGAGACAATGAAAGTAAGAACAATTTGACAGTAACCAGAGGAGAGATGGGAGGGGATAATGGGGGGAATGGGTTTTCAGGAACGACTATAAAGGACACGTGGATAAAACCAAGGGGGTGGGTGGAAGCAAGGGAAGGAGGGGAGTTTGGCTGGGGTGGTGGGGAGCAGCGGGGGGAAAATTCAGACTACTATAATTGAACAACAATAAAATACATTTTTAAAAAAAGAAAGAAAGCAAACCAATGGCAGGGCAGCTGGGGCCAGGAGAAGCTGTTATCAGGGTGGGAGATGAATAACAATATGCTTGCATATTTTTTGTTTTTTAATCAGTATGGTATCTTACTGGAGGCAGGGAAAAGATGTTGTACAGAAAAGGGTGAAGCAATGCTGGCGTGAGTTTTTGAGGACAGAGAAGTTGGGATCTGGGAGCAGGGGCTGATTTTAGATGGGAGCACGATTTTTGTGAAGACTAGTGGATGTCAAATATCACCGTTCAGTTAGACACTGAGCAGATTTCAGCTAACCACTATTAGGGTCTTCATCACTATTCAACTTAAATTTTTTTTTTTGTTGTTGCTCTCAGTCACATAAAGATCATACCCAAATAAATAATTGATTAAATAGAAGATACATAAGGAACAAAACTCGTACAATTTTGCAAATGTGCTTGTCTGTGTGACTTATTGTATAGTCGCACTTCCTGTATTTCTCTGATGCAGCCCGGTCCAACCAGGTGCAGGAGAACCTTTTCCCCAGCGCTGTGCAGTCCGGTTCCATCCCTTAAAGCTGCGAAGAAAGGCCATACTTTGCTTCTCTCATCTCCAGGTCCTGTATTTCTGCCGTTGTTTTCTAGTTCTGAGTCTTTTTGCTAATTTCTTTATTTTTATTTTTTAATTCATCTCTCAGTTTTTCTAGATTTAAGTTGCTTTTGGAATGTCTCATATGTATTTTTAAGGCCTTTATTGAGATTTAACCGATACACAATGAAGTGCCCATACTTAAAGTGTATGATGTGATTGGTCTTAACAAATGCTTATGCTGGTGACAACACCGCTACCATCACAATAAAGAGTGCATCCATCACCCCCAAATCTCGTGCCTTCTTGTCATCCTTCCCTGTTGGTCCTTTCTCCCACTCCACCCCCAAGCAACCACTGGTCTGCTTTCTGTCACTGCAAATTAGTTTATATTTGTTAGACGTTTATTTACAGGAAGTCATATATATGTATTTCTTCAGTTTTCATTCACTTAGCATAATTATCTGAGATCTGTTCATATTGTTGCACGTATCGATAATCCATTTCTTTTTATGGCTGAGTAGTGTTCTATTGTAGGCATGTACTGCAACTTTTTTATTGATTCACCTGTTAATGGACAGCTGGGACCATAACATTGGGACAAAGTTATTTGACTATTACAAATAAAACTGTTATGAGCATTCATGTACAAACTTTGGCATTCATGTATTGTTTCATTGCTTTGGATGAATACCTAAGAGTAAATGGCAGGGCCATTTGATAGACAAGTTTTTTTAACTTTTTCAGAACTCCAAACTGTTTTCTAAAGTGGGTGTTCCAGATTCAGAGAAATGGAGGTCACGTGGAGGGTTATCAGCAGGGAGGGGGTGAGGGGGAGAATGGGGGAAAAGGTACAGGGAATAAGTATAAATGGCAGGTACAAGATAGATGGCGGGGTGGTTAAGAACAGTATAGGAAATGGAGAAGCCGAAGAGCTTAGATGAACGACCCATGGACATGAACTTAGGTGGAGGAATGATGGTGGGAGAGGGGCTGCAGGGCAAAGAGGAATGAAGGGGCGAAAAAAATGGGACAACTGTAGTAGCACAGTCAACAAAATATATTAAAATTAAAGAAATAAAGTGGGTGTTCCACTTTGCATTTCCACCAGAAGTTTCTGAGAATTTTTGTTGTTCCACATGCATGCACTCAGTATGATTAGTGTTTTTATTTTAGTCATTCTAATAGAACTGTAGTCATAAGTCATTTGCATTTTCCAAACAATGACTAATGTTGGGCATCTTTTCCTGTGCTTATTTATCATCAGCACTTCTTTGATGACATGTCTGTTTTAGAAAATTGGGTTGGTGGTTTTCTTATTATTGACTTGTGAGATATAGCTTTACAGAAATTTTGAAATCAAGTATTATTCATATTTTAACTTTGTTCTTCCTTTTAAAAGTTGGTTTGGATAACCATGACATTTCCTATGAATTTTAGAAACAGTTTATTCTTTTCTTCCAAAAAATAGAAAGTTGTTGGAATTTTGATAAATTTGGCAGTTAGATTAGTTGGGAGAGAATTAACATCTTAATAATGAGTCTTCCGTTCCATAACACTATGTATCTCTTCTTTTATTGAGGTTTTAATTTATTGTATCAGTGTTCTGTACCTTCAACTATAATAGTCTCGCATATTTTTTTCAGGATTATCACTAAGTATATTTTTGACATCACTGTAACTAGTACCTTAAAAATTTTCATTTGCAATTGTTTGCTGCTATTACGTAGAACACAATTTACTTTTTGCATTGATTAGTGTCCTCCAAAATTGCAAAACTCACTAGTTCCAGTAGCTGTTTTGAAGATCCCTAAGATTTTCTATATAGGTGATTGTGTTGTGTGTGAATGAAGACAGTTTTGCTTTTCTTTTCCAATTAAATGCTTTTTATTTCTTCTGTTTATTAAGAAGAAATAAAAACCTTTTTTTGTTGTGAAGAAATAAAAAGCATTTTATTGTTTAATAAAACATTTTATTTATTTTTTTGTTGTTTTATTCTACAGGCCATATCTGTATTACAATTTTGAATAACTTGGTGAAAGTGGACATTCTTGCCTTGTTTTGGGTCAAGGTGGAAAAGCATTTGGTCTTTTACCGTTAATTATGATATTAGCTGCAAGGTTTAATTGTCGATGCCCTTTGTCAGGTTTAGAAAATTCCCTCTACTCCATGTTCTCAAATAAGAAGGCGTTTGCTCCCCAGGGACATTTGGAGCTTTTTATAGACGTGTTTGGTGACCACAAATGGGGCAGAGTGATGCTCCTGGCTGCAAAACATACTACAGTGCTTCCTACAACAAACACTAATGCCAAATGTTGACGGTGTTGAAGTTGAGAAACCTTGCCCTGCTCTACTTCTAATTTGCTGAGAGTATTTTTTTTTAATGAGGAAAGAATATTGGAAATAAAAATATTTTTGTAAATAGTTTTCTTATGTAATTTATATAATTTTTTATTTCTATTAGTCTATTTTATTTCTATTAATGATGGCACTGTTCATCAATACCATCTGATTTTCAGACATTGAACAAATTTGCGTTCCTTCAATAAACCACAGTTTGTCATGCGATATTATCTTTATATACCATCAAATTCAATTTGCTGAAATTCTTGCATCTGTGTTCAAAATAATTACTTTTTTCTGTTTGCCATTGATTTGTAATTTAGTTCCATTATGGTCGGAGAACATATTATGAATAACTGGATTTTTAAAAATTCATTGAGACTTGTTTTACTGCTAAACATATGGCCCATTTCAGTAAGTGTATTTGAAAAGAAGTGTATTGCTTTTTCTTATAATGTGTTTATAGCTGAAGTATTTGACTAAGATGCAAATAATTAAAAATTTTCACCACTATTCTGTTCAGCATGATAAATAGCAGCCATTGTGTATGAACTGGAGGCTTATCTTTCGAGAGCCCTCTCTTTCCGTGGGTTCCCACTGAGCAACCCAGTATTATCTTGAACGGAGGTCACTCTGCTCCTGGGATTTTAAGCATTATCTAGTTTAAACTCTACTTATCAGTAAGACAATCATTTATATTTGAAATGAGTATTAACTGGGTATTAACCAAAGGTTTGATGATTGAGTTCAGTGAATTTTTAAGTTTAAACATAGTGATGTGTGTGCCTGTTTAGGCATCTAATAGAAATTGTCATTTTACTTACAGATTATCAGCCTTCATAGAAGTGCTGTGGTAGCCATTAGAAATGAAAGACAAAAACGAGAACTGAAAGGACATAATTCTTTCCCAAATTCTAGAAAAGTTTTGATGTTCTCTTTAGTATCCAATAGGACCTACCCATATTTCTATAGTATCACTTCTATAGCCTGGTCTGAAATATTTTCTTGAATAACACAAGACACAACAATGTTTTCTTTCATGGATTTCAATGACCAGGTTTCCATTTAGTATAAAAAGAACATTTTTTAAATATTTAAAATTAAAATTTTTATAAAAATACATATCTCATTTTAAGTTGGGAAAAACTATGTCGGGCAGAATGTAGCAAAAACTTTGCCAAAATTTAAATGTTAGGAAAATAGTTTGAAAGAGTTTGTAAAACACGTGTCATAATAGGTTTCTTCTATCCTTACGTTGAAAGGTTGAATTTTGCTACTAAAGTAATTCTATTGTGGAATAAAATAGGGCAGAGTTTCCTTTACTTATATTAGATATTTGTGGGCCAAAGTAGACTGTTGATCCTAGTTGCCAAGTTCCTATGTAGACAAATGAATCACAGAAACACAGTAGCTATTTCATTTGGGGCCTTGCTGAGCTTCGAGATTTTTACTGAGTTAAAATAATATTTTGGGTTTTAGGTAGAAAGTGTGAACTATCAAAAACACAGACTTTTGACTTGAACGTTTAAGAGGAAAACAACTCTACATGCAAAGTCATTTTGAGCAACAGACCCATTGAACTTGCAGATGGAATCCCTTGGGTGACAGTTCTGTCTGTGACTGTTTTCTTTGGGCTCTCAGCAGTGAAGTCGTCTGCTGACACTGAAGCTCTTAAGTGGAGATCGTTCTATTACTAGCTTGTATGCTCAAACGTTTGCAGTTAAGAAAAATCAGTAGGTAAGAAAAAAATTTGCAAGCTTATGCCTGTGTAGCTATGCCAAGATGATTATTTGCTTCTCTTTGAGATGGGAGGATAACAACAATGATATTCATTGCTAACCAATGACAAAATAGAAACTAAAGAATGTGAAAAATATGTAAGTGAATAGAATAGGTGAATCAGAAAAAATATTTTTGTTAAAGTAGATCACGTAGCTTTGTCAGCAGTAATCTACTTTTTTCAAGGGCTGATTTAAAAAACAAACAAATCCAGAAAGATGAAATTACTAAATCCTAGAAATCCATAGGGATGTCACTGCCAGAATCCTTGTTCTTCCTCTATTGTAAATATATGCTACTGTCCTGCATACTAAGAGGAAGCATGTCTGACTCTCTTATTGTGAATTCAAGGTCGTATCTTACTTATAATTCTATTCCTGATACTTCAGAGTTAAGAGATTAGGTAAAAAGGGATGAAAGGCAATCAGGAAATCACATTTAAGCATTAGTTTAATTAGATTGTTTTCCTCCTATCCGTACACTGGAAGGAACAGGAATTTTGATTAGTGTGGACTGTGGGAGAGGCCGGGGTAATTCAGAACAAGGGGCACGTCTGTGCTCAGCGGGATTGAGGGGTTGGTCTGCAATGATACTTGCAGGCTTCTGGGAAACTAGAGTGAAATATATGGCACCTGAGGGATTGAAGATAATGCTGAAAAACAAGGGCTGTTTTGGCCTTAGCTGGAGTTGACCAGTGTGCTGACCCGTGAAGTTGACCCAAATTTTAACAAATATTGTTTTTATGTTTTTTCTAAGTCCTCTATTCTTACCTGCCAATTTGCTGGTGTCAAAGGTTAATATATCCATTTCTTAACAGAAATAGAATTATGAGATAATATTTTAAAAACCTTTACTGCTGATTTTTGAAGATTCCTTGAAATGCAAACCACAAAGGAAATACCTTGTTGCTTCTCTAAGAGATGGAGGAAATTGGTAGGACAAGATATTCAGTCTCTGGTTTTGCTTTCATTTTTTTTAAAGACATTTCTGTGTTTCTTGGCTGTGTGTATGCGTATGTGTGCATGTCTTTCCAGAAACATGTAGCATATTCTTGAGCCAGACCACATGCCTATGAGTCAAAATTTCAGCCTGCATTTGTCTTAAACCGTGAAGCTTTGGGTGTAACCTAACAGAACCTGGCAGGTTGTCTGAATAGTTTTTTCACCACTTGACCCAAAATACAGTAAATCAGATGACATATTGTTCCAATCTTACATTAGTACTCATATTTTTAATAAAGAAAGGAAGAGTGTGTTCTATCAAGATTTTCAAATACAAGCAAGCAAAATGTAGTTGTAGATCCAAAAACTATTACAGAAATTAATTTTGGAGTCACCAAATGTAGTTTGCTTATATTTAAAATTGTATATGTATTTGGGCAGTTGCTGTGGACTGAATTGTGCACCCTCCTCCAAATTCATATGTTGAAGACCTGACCCACAATGTGATGGTTATTTGGTGATGGGGCCTTTGGGAGATAACAGGTTTAGATAAGGCCATGAAGATGGGTCCCTTTGTGGGCATAGTGATGGGGTTAGTGCCCTTAGATGAAGAGGAAGACACATCAGAGCACTCTCTCTCTCTCTCTGCCATGTGAGGACATAGGACACACAGGTAGCCATTTGCAAACCAGGAAGCAAATGACTCATTAGGAACCAAATTATCTAGCACCTTGATGTTGGAATTCCCAGCCTCCATAACTATAAGAAATAATGCCTGTTGTTTCAGTCTCCCGTTTATGGTATTTTGTTATAGCAATCAGGAAAGACTATTACAGTATGAAATTAATCAGTAAGCCTCATTTAAAGTGGAGAAGCTAAAGGGAACTCTCACAAGTGTCACTCAACACCTGTTCCTAAGCCTACCAGGAATATGTACCTTGCATATCTGACAGGCAGTGATTCTAAGCACTTTACATCTTCAGCAGGAGGAAGAAAATATTCCTCCTTGCCCAGTAACATCATAGCCAATGGGAGGCTGATGTAGCTCAGCCAATGAAAAGTCACTACACTTCAAGCTTTGTTTCCTTCAACGGACTCTTCATTTATAATAGCTGTTCCCAAGTCCATAAAATAATGTTCTTTTGCTTTGTTTCTCTGGACTTGCCCCTGGCTTGCCATTAGACTTCATCTCCTTGGTTATGATTTTATTTTTTCTTGAATAAATCTATTTTGCTGAAGAAATATCTGGATTTCTATTTGTTTAAAGTAAAAAAACAGCATTATACAAGGTTGGAAACTTCACTGACTTGCATTTAAAGTAAAACTTAATTTAAAAAACTCAATGCCTATAAGTAATTATAGTGATGATGATGATGGTAATGGATGGCACTTAATGAATTATCTTCTCTCGCTAGAATTCTTGGAGAAAAATCAAGTAAGATGGGGATAAGATTTTATCCTTACTCCTAAATAAGTGTTGGTGCTATTTACAGTGAACATGAGAACCACCTCTCCGCATTGCTATCTCTAAGCAAGATGAATTAAACATTCTCACAGATATTTTTAGAAATACTTTTTCATACATTTCAAAAGAAAAAAATTATCTATCTCTGCTACTTTTAAAAATAGATCCAGTTATAGAACTTCCATTAGCTTAGGGGGCTCCTCCAGTCACTCAGCTCGGTAGAGACAAGGATCCCTCCTCCTAGCTCAAGGAAAATCTCAGGGCAGAAACCTAACTTCTGCCTATGGTATTTTTCTCCAAAATCTGTTGTGTATGCTCTGAATACACATTCATTAAGGCCTGACTAGGGCCAAAAAAGGAAAATAAATATATAAAAGAGATGGGGGCTCCTTCCAAAAGCCAGAAGAATCTTCCATTCCCTAATTTTTCCTAACACATCCCTGCCCATGAGGCAGTAGGCATGGGGCTATCTAGTTTAACAGGGTGGGGTGAGAAAAAGAAAATAAAAGGGAAGAGGGAATCCTGGACAAAGATTTTTCCACAGATGATTCTGCCAAACTAAGGCAGAATACATTTTTTTAATTTTTTTTTTTATTTTTAAATTGCAGCTCACATTTAAAACTCTTCTGCATGAGATCCAGATGCCTAGCAAAGGGGCCAGAAAATTATGCACCCCACAGAACAGTCCCCTCACTGCTCTGAGAACCCACCTGGCCCCTTCCACAGTTATCACAACATTATTGACTTTAGTCCCTATGCTGTGGTCGACATCACTGTGACTGTTCTATAACCACCGACTCGAACCGCTTAATTCAAACTAAGGGGTATTTTAAGGATAACATCTCCCAGCATCCCTTTTCATATGTTTCCTTCTATACTTCTATATACCATATTTTTTGGACTATAAGATGCACCCTTCCTCCCCCCCAAGTTTGGGAGGTATAATGGTTGTTAATGCTGCTGTTGAGTTCTGTTTACATTTACATTGGTGAAATACATTATTTATGCTATTAAATATTTTACCACATTTTTTGCATCAATTATTTTTTCCTACTTTCCTCCTCTAAAATCTAGGTGCGTCTTATGGTCCGAAAAACAAATACTTCCATTTCCCTCAAGTAAGGAAGCCATCGTTTGATCCTGTCTCCATTTGGAACTGTGATTCCTGATTCTGTTTTCGTTACTAGAACTTTTGGAATCATAACGGATATGCATTGAGTGCTCCCTGACTGTCAGGTTCTATTCTCAGGGCTGTGCGGGGTTGCTGTTTAGCCTGATAACAATCCTGAGAGCTAGGATCTATTAATATGTTCCTTGTATAGATAAGGTGACTGGGGCAGAGGTGCTTAAGTGACCTGTCAAAGTTCTCGCATCGGAAAGCCTGCTGGACTTCACCGCGCGAGCCCCTCACTGCTGCCTTTCCCAGGTTTGCGTTATACTCTCACGATCACTTCTCACCCCGTGAACCTTCACCCTCCATCTCCAAACTGCCGGACTCAACCACTTACAAAGTTCCCTTCGACGCTGACCTGAAATCTTCCAATTACCTAAATTGAAAGGCATACAAGTAAATCCAAGGAATAAGTACTTTAAATGCCAATTACTTCCAACCTATATTCGAAGCTGTTTATGACAACAAAACTTCATATAAGATTTCAGAATAGCCTATTGAGTAATTGCCAGATAAACTTGAGTATCCATGAGTTGAAATGCCGCATGCCATTGATAAGGCTTACATTAAAATGCTAATTAATATCATTGGAGGCAATAAAACCACCACAAAGTAAAAAAAAAACTCACAAAAATCTGTCCATAGTGAAAAACACTGAACACATAGCAAAATATAAATGATTGTCTTTGAGTAAAAGAATCTTGCTGATACATTTCTAAGTTCTCCAATTTTAGTAGATTCTAAATATTTCCATAGGGAGCCAGCACTATTTCAGTAATGGAAGGACCGCATGCTGTATTTGAAATGTAGCAGACACAGCATGAGTAAAAGGGTTAAAGGATTGTGAAGTCTCGGTCAACAACTATCTGTGTGGTTTCAGGAAAACAGTTTCTTTGGGTCTCAGTTTCCCCATCTGTAAAATAAGTGTGTGTGGGGGGGTCTAAAATGATATAGATCGTCAGGAAAGAAGTTCTCCATAAGAAAATGATGTTTGCCCTCATGGGGCCGGGGTGTCATGATGAGGGAGAAGCAAATACAAATGGCACAAGGTGAGAGTATCCTGATCTCCCTGCCAGTCACGGTGGACATCTCTCTTGAATGAATGGAGTCTCCTACTATACACTGTTTACTGGTTCATAAAGAAGTGAGATAGGCTATCTAAAAAAATGCTTATAAGGTCAAATTTCAACATGTAAATATTAAACTATATGTCTAAACAACAACGGGCTTTATGAAGTATAACTGTTGGAAGACTCAATTGTCCCCTAAAACCACCAAACTGGGTTGTAGTTAGATTTAAATGAGGGAGCGGGTATGATTGCTCATAAAACAAACAAACACCTCCCAGACCAAAAAGCTACATGCACTGTGATACAAATATCAGGGATTATTATATAAAACCACGTGCTATCTTTGGAAGTACATTATTATTTACAATGTGTCTATTGAGATGCATAGCTATGCTTATACGATTAATAGACTTTGACAGCCCAACATTTTATATAGAATTTTCCCAGCCTAATAGAACCAGCCAACACGTTTACTCCTGGGCGAAGGTGTAGATTCAAATCACTGTTAGAAAGACATTTTTGAGCCCCTGACACATCCAAGGTGCTGCGACCGTATTAGATGTTGTACAGAGGTAACTTGTGTGATCCCGGCTGTCTGGTGGCTCATAAAATTAATTTTGGGGAAAGGAGATTGATTTCACCACCAGTGGCAATCACAGCGAGGAGTGGCGAAGAGCATCTCCCTCCTTCCACACCAATGGTGTTGAGCTGAGTTGTACATCCTGACTTACAAGGAATCAGAGGCACACTTCGGTATAACATGGAAGGCAGGAGGATCCGACTCCACGGAAAGGCCAGTGAAATTAAGAGGTTCCCTCATGAGGGGGAGGAGGCGAAGTGGGGGGAGTGAGGAATTCTAAGGACTGTAGGTTATAATCACAGGGTGGGATTACAGGGCTCCAAGCTTTGTTTTAATGCAGTTTGGAGCGGCAGATAAAAGATGTGTTTTTAGGAGTGACTCCGGTGAAGGTAGAATGACAGTCTGAGGGAACAAACTTCTTTATATTCAGGACTCAGCTGGAACTTCTCACGAACTACATGAAACAGTAAGGCAATTACTCCCATTCCCTATTTTACAAGTGATCAGAGTCAAACTCTGAGAGAGTAAATGACGAGGGCCTGGGTAGGACGTGAGTGAGTTACAGGGCAGGACTAACCCAGGCTACATTCATTAGCCAGGGCCACAGATTCTTCCACTGCCCCAGGTGGCCTCTTGATCTCAAAGTCACACGCTAGCCTTTCACAATGACCTAAAGCCACAGGCCATGATGGCTTTTGGATTAGGTATTTTGCATATCCATATGGCATGATGAAATAAGTCATGTACTTAGAGCATCTTCAATCTTCTTTTTAGTCTTTTGTAACCATAAAGTACTAGGCTGTCAGCACGTCAGAGACTCTCAGTGCATCCAAGGATCTGTTTTGGAGTTACCATATTTTTAGAAAACACATTATTATTGGGGATTATTAGATATAAGAAAATTATATGTCAAAAGTCCAAAATTTTTAAACTCTTTCTGATAAAACGGTATAAGTATACATTGACAGGATCTATAAAAACTGAGAATGATGCAATTAATAATAGTACATTTCTGAATCTTCAAGTTTCCATTCTAAGCATATTAACGATTTAGTTGAAAATTATAACAGTAGATAAAATACACCAATATGCTATATATCAGCAGAAACTCAAGCTAGAAAGGTCTTACTTGTTTTAAGATCAAGAAAACAAAATTTAGAAAGACGAACACCCTGTGTTTCTATTACAGCATCAAGAATCACTTTTTGTAGTTGTGCTTTGGTTTTATTATTTATACTCTCTACAATAAATGGTGACCACCTGGTACATTTCATGTTCACTGGACTTAATCGTTCTAAAATATTGCTGTAAAATAATATGAATGACAGTACTTAATACCATAGATTGCTATTCTGCCATCTTTGAAAGCACAATAAGACATCAAAACTGTTAGAAATGCAAGCTGAGGATTCCGCCCGGTTTCTCAGTCAAAAATAGTACAAATTGTTTATGCTTTGAAATCATCTCAAGTCTTAAGTCAAAGTTTTAGTGACGAGTGCATGCATGCTATGAGACTTAAACACATGTAGGAAAAGGGTCAGTGCAGAGGGAAGGCAACTACTGATAATGGTAAAAATAATTACAGGAACAAGAATACTAACAGTAATAGTAGTAACAGCTAATTCTTGAAAGCCTACTATGCTCCAGGTTCTGGGCTAGGCTAATTACAACGGTTACCTCATTTAAATCTCACAAAGGCTCACTGAAGTAATAAAAGTAATTAATGCTATTTAAAAATCATCATTTAAATATTTATCCAGTAATAATTATTCAATAATATTGAAGGCTTACTATGTGCCTGAAGCTTTATAGGATTATTCATTTTATATCATTTGCAACTCATGTAAAATAGATACATAAATTGTAGACACATAGGCGAATTAATCAGTTTCACTCTCTTCCATCATTGTATCTCTTTTTCACACACATGAACATACACGTGTGTACAAATATGGACTGCCTTAAAACACTGGTCACTTAAGTGACAAACCAAACAATTCACAATCCAGAAGCCAAACTAAGGTCTCAGAGTAGCCAAACTAAACAATTCTTATCAGTTATTTTCATATATGTTTCTAATGGCCATAATACTCAAATTCATATATACATAGTGTATAGGTAGATAGATAATATAGTGATACATATGTAAAATGCATAGTATAAGTGTTCGGAGCAAGTTTGAGTATGTGGCTAATCTCTACATAGGACATTAGACACAGTACTTTAGCCTGAGAAAATGAGATTTAGCATTAGGTGCAGAGATGGGGGGATCTGAGAGCCAACATTGTAAAGGAAGTGATTACAAAAAGCAGACAAAAAACCCTGAAAAGTGTAGCAGCTGGGGCTGCTCAGTGATCGCATAGATTCATGCCCCTGAGAATAATCAGAATGTTTAAGCACAGTCTAATAGCCTTTGTTCAAGATGATGAAATGGAGTCATTAGGAATACGTTAAATCTGATCAGTATATTCTGTTTAACAAGGCATGGAAGTGTACAATCCATTTTGAAAATCTGTCTGTTAAAATAGTTAAAAAATATTTTGACACTTTTTGCAGTAAGCTTTATTTCTCTTGGGAAATTCACTTGGACAACACATTTCATCATCAATTTGTTCAGTAATGCTGCTTAAATAAGGAATTTGGAATATCCAGGAGCCCATGGAAGAGCTCAGAGTCTGCACACTGCCAACTTCAGGGGGCGCTATTGATACAGACTTCAAGTTTAATAGCACCCCTTATGGAACTGTGGGGTACTGCAGTCAGGTCCACCAAGGCTGGGGTTTTAAACTTCTGTTTTGTTCATTTGCATCCCCAGGGCCAGGACAGTGCACAGCACAAAGCAGGCACTTGACAACATTTATTTTTTTAACTATGAATAAATGTATATGAAACTAAGTTTAAATTGCAGCATTTAAAAACAATACAAATTAGTCCTCAGAAGAGCTAATATTTTATTAAATGCCCTTTTATAACATGAACAAAATATTATGGACATCCTGTTTAAATCAGAGCAAAACATTCGATTGAAAGGTAATAGAGAGATGCCTGTAAAGGAAAGGGAAGAACTTAGCTTCGAGTTCGTGAATGTAATGGAGGAAAGCTTAGGTTTTCCTCTAAGTTACCTTCACCTGCCAGCGGTCACTCCTTCTTTTCTGACCAAAAGTGGGGCCCAGGGTGGCTTCCTGTGGATTCTCAGGATTGGATCATAGTACATTTTATAGACGAGGTTTATCCTTCTTGGTTTACCTTTTTATTTTCTGTTCTGCAAACCCTAGTCCGTTGTAAGTTGTTTCTGTGGACTCTTCTCTGTTGAATATACTTTGTCAGTTTTAGTTGTACCATAGACAGAGAACATTCAGCTAGCTGATAATACTAATGATGACAAGGCATTGGACTTGGAATCTGGAGCTTAAAATTCTACATCTGGCTGAACCATTTATGCTACGATAAATGATATCATATTTAAATAAAAAAAGACTTTCAAGTTGCCTGATTCTTTTGTTTGTCTGTGAGGTGAAAAGAAGCTTCACAATTATTATTCTATTATGACTAGTAATTAAACAATTTGGAATTTAATATGTCTATAATTTATGGTGAATAAAATGCTGTAAACTCTATGAAATGTATTAAAAATTAATCATTTAGTAACTTTAAGTCGATTAATTTTTTTAAAGGCACATTAGGATACCAGCCAAGCAAAATAGTACACATGTAGTCATTAAATGTGTGTATTGGCTCCCAAAGTATGTTGAAGAAAATAGGGGAGGGGATTAAGAAAACAATTTTTATGGTATCTTGGAAATCTTGTCTATTATAAAGTCAAAAATAGTTTTGGAAATCTTGTAAAGGATATGCTATTTATAGGGCTATGGTCAGCTTGTCAGATGTAATGGTTTTCTCATATCGGTCATTAATCTTTGTTTCAGCAATAATCGCAGACCACCATAAATTCTACATACCCATGGAATTTCGTGGTCTGAAATTATTCTGCAATTTAATTCCTAAGCATTAAAAATAGACCAAGAATTCCAGAATTTGTTTTCTTTTCATCAGTTGCATTGTAAAATGTTTATGAATCTCAATCTTACAAAACTATTTTAATATGATGAAATATTTAAAATGCTTTTAAAAAGCAATAATAAGGACTGCATTTCATCCTTTATACTAGAATCAACTGAGGCACTTTTTTAAAAGCTGTATTTAGTGGCAAAGTTTTATGAGATCATGCTTAAGGTGTGACTTAAAACTACCTTCCAGATGTCTCATTTACAGACTATGGCTGGTTCTTCCATGAATCACCAACATGTCATTCTGCTTCTGCATTGATGTTTTATGCAAATGAAGGAAATACCAGAGACCTCTGTTCTCTTGGGTCCTTTACTGTAGGAGCCACTCAGTCCATCCTGCCTTCTGGTAATGAAAGCCAACATCAAGATAGGTCATGCTTCCCGTGGGGTCAATGTCTTAGTAATTGGCCCAAATCGCTCTGGAATATTATATCCCAGGTTTAGGCTTCTTTCCATCGTCCGTATTTTACTCATCAATCATGGATTCTGTCATAACTTGGCAAGAGTTTCTAGAATGCTGCATATTGTTAAAACAGTTGTACATTTCTTGAAATAGACACTCTATGTATCCTAGAGTAAAGGGGTCCAGATAAGTTCTTCCTTCTCAAATTAAGTTAGATATAAAAACATTATTTTAGCTTAATAATAATCAATCATACATTAATGGTCTATGACACATAATTCCTTAAAATCTTTTGATGAATCAACTACTTTTATTGAATATGATTATTGCAATTCAATGATGAAAAAACTGTCACATAAATCTGACAGAAAGCTGATTATATAATAAAGGGACTATCTCACAACAAAAGCAGTTTAATTGGAGAATAGTAGTATTTTCAACTCAGAACTTATGATAAACAACTGAAAAGATTTTAATACTCTAGAGATGCTTAATACATATTATTAATTAAGTATTGATATTTCTAGGGCTTTATGAATGAAAGTTAAAGCCTCAGCATTCTATGAAATGATCTTCATACGAACTTGGGTAAGAGAGCGCTCTTGCCATGGTCTCAGGGCAGAGAGGGCCACTCATGTCTCAAATCATATTTACCAAATTTATTCAAGAAAAAAGAGGGTACCTCTGCCAGTGACATAGCACAGCCTATAATCATAGATATCTCTCTCTCTGCCTAACACTCCTCAGACCCCAAGGCAATACCTCTCTCTCTATCTCCTGTACTGTGTCCTCCAAAGAAAGTCGGTCACACCCTCTTGCCTCTGACTGTCAGAAAGCTGGAGGGTTTGCCTCTGCTGCGAGTGCAAACAGACATGGCCCATGCAATTAAAAGGCATGTTTGTTGAGGTTGGAAAATACAACATGCTCTATCTAGATGTTTGTTAGCTTGACCTACAACTTTCACGTCTATGTGTACCCTTACCTAGGTCCCCGCCTTGATGTACTTAACTCTTCCTCTCTTGCCAATTTCTTCTCCTAGCACCTGCTTCCATAGACACTTTATCTAGTCATTTTGAAATACTTGCCCTTTTCTCAATCACTTTCATCCCTCACTTATTTTCCCACTGGTTGTTTCCTTTCTTGGAACCTCCCTTCCTTCCTTGTCTTCTGGATGAAATTTCTTCATTTTCAAGATTCAAGTGTTAACGCCTCTTAGAATTTTTTAAGGGTCCCAAACTTCAACATAAATTAAATTAAAATAACATAAAATGTGAAATGCTAATATTAGATCCTAAACTAAGTGCATATATATAATATATACCCATATGCACAGTGTCTAGCATTTATTAAAATTCAATATGTTTATTGTTTTCTCATATTAGTTCTTCATGTTAAATTTAACAATCCTATCCTTACCCTCACCTCACCCCTCCACACTAGATTACCTAAGTCAATTATATGCCTCTATATTCTTCCATACTTCTGCATCGGCCGTTTTTAATAACTGCGCACTGGATTTATATTTCTCTCTCTATGCACATCTCACCCACTTTTGTAAACCAGGCATCCAGTATTAAACTGAACTAAGAAATTAGGTCCCAGGGGAAAATAAAAAGTGAGATTTGAAGTCTGGAATGTAGAAGTAGATTTGAAGACAATGACTAACATTAAGGAATTTTTAAGGGAAATTTTAAAAGCTATAGCAATATAAAATGAATATTTGGAAAAGTGAAATAAGGGACATTTTAAGCATTTACTTAAATGCCCCTCAAGGGATTATTCATGTGAAATGGTAGAGAATTGTTAAATGAATTAGTTTACTCATCCTCTCCCATTCTTTTACTCTCGTTCCATTAAAAATATTGAGCTGCCTTACATCTACTACGAAGATATTTTTTTTAATTTAATGTGCCTTGTTTATGTCTTCTTCAAGCTGAACTTGAGTTAATCCTTTTTATTGTCATAATAGGTACTTAATAGGTACTTAACAAGTAGTGTCAAATATTTGCCTTAAGACAACAATAATATAATCGTTAAAATATGCATAAATATTATCACTTCTGAAAAAGAAGTTTGATATAAAAAACTATAATAGGGGTTTCAGAAACTACATCTTACTCTGCTCAGCTCTCATATACATTAGCAATATTATGGTTTTAGTTGGCATCATATCTTAAGAGATTCCCACCTCTTGGCAGCATAGAAATATGATATATTTCTATGAAAATATTTTGTTGTTTTGATAAACAATGAAAAAGCTAGTAACCAACACAATGTGGTATTTTTGGTTTGGCAGCACTGATTAAGTTTTTAGCTAGTATATATTTTTGACAATAAAATTTCTTTCAAAAAAATACTTTGCTTGGGTTCCAGAAAAATGTTGGAAGGTATTGAGTGAAAGTGCAGATGTAATTACTAAATTTTAGTGAAAGAATTCTTTTCTCTTTTATACTTTATCACTCCATTTTATATTTTTATAAAATATAAAAAATTGATACTATTTTTCAATATTTTCCTTCTATTAAGTTTAGTTATAATCAACCAACTCCATTAAAAATCAAGAAATGAGTCTCCATCTATAAAAAAGACTAAGTTTTTGTACTCTAGTAAAAACACAGGAAGGAAATAAACATCATAAGTAGAAATTACTTTAAGTCAAGTCAAAGCCAGCTAAGTCCAATAACCATTCTTAGTGAAGTGATAGGTCTACAAGTGATAGGACCAAGTGCTGAAGGGCAGGTAAAATAATTGTATTACAAGAAACTCCATAGTTTTTTAAAAAGTCTTTTCTTTAGGAACTCATTATTCTGAAGAACATGACAAGCTGTATTAGAAGGCACTTCCATCTGTGTTGAAAATTGTTTCAAAAACTCTCCATAAAATACTAGGCGAGGCAAGCAAATTGAACTGCTATGACCCTACCATTACATTTCCACTCTCTGGGCTGCCACATTTCTGTGAGACATCAAGTGAAATCACACCAAAACATTGCTGTGTCGCTAATGCACATAACATAATTCATGTACGTGACACGGCTAGTCTAAGAAAAGATGATACATTAAACAGCAAAGGAATTAAGATTTTAAGCCATGTTAAAGGATGTGGTAGAAAAAACATCTGGAAAAGAACAGGTTGATTGAAATAGGCCTGTGTGGTTTCAGGAATGAAAGGTCATATTAAACTGATCTCCAAAAGAACTCCGAGAATACTACTGCCAAAGTAGACAAAGGCAGTTCAGGGATGTAATACCTTTGGATTTTAAAGGATCACATGAAAAGGCTAGAGCTTAAAGACTCAGTCTAGCAATGTGTTATCCTTTAATTTTATTCTTTCTATTGTTTTCAGTAATAGCTCTCTGGCTTGTTCAAGAAATACATATGAATAAACAGAAACATTTATATTCATTTAGAAAATATTTAACTACTCAGTGCCTACTATGTGCCAGGCAGGTACTGAGATTAGAGACAGGGGATCTATCTTCATCCTTGAGATTCCAGAGTCTGACCTGAAACCTGACAATTACCCTGACCATTCAGTAGAGACGCCAATCCAGTTTGGGGTTTTGCATGATCTGCTTGAGAGAATTGAGGGAAACTCAAATTTTAAAATTAAAGATGAGGGCAATCCTCTTTCCCATTCAATGGTGACAGAACTATATATGGAGGCATATATGCTTTTCTGCAGAAGCACTTTGTAGAAATAGAAAAGAAGTGACATCACAGAATCTTAAAGCCAAACAGCATTATGCACATTCTTTTAGTTAGTTATAAGGCAGCTTCAGCTATTCTAAAGTAAGTTTCAGCCCTAAGGAATAGACATATCACTTAATCAAATTGATGACTGCAATTATGACTTGAATCTGGCTACATGTTTAATGTTGAATCATGAAGGTGTAGACCTAGAAAGAATCACAGAAAACTCCTGTCCAGAGAGTCTTAAAGTGTATTCTACAACACCAAAAAAAAAAATTATGGTCAAAGAGCATAGAAATCAATGGGATAAATGAAGTTAAATGCATTTTTTCTCCTGTAAGAATTCTTAGTGAATTTACTGTATACGTGTATATTTCATTTTCCACAAAAAGACAGTTTATAGCATTTCCCAATTGTTTGACCATACATATATATTTCCAAGAACACTTTATAGGGAATGGTTAGTTATTTGAAAACTCTTTGGAAAATATGGCCTTAACCCACTTCCCTTCTGGAACCCCCAGGGCAGTGATGGTAAATTCTGATGTCTGGGCCCAACCCCCAGACTTAACTTACTTCCCTTACTTTGAAGATAGTGTGGAGATCATTTGGAGGGTTATCAGCTGGGAGAGGGAAGGGGGAGAATGGGTGAAAATGGTGCAGGGATCAAGAATTACAATTGGTAGGAACAAAATAGACAGGGGGAGATTAAGAATAGCACAGGAAAGGGAGAAGCCAAAGAACTTATATGTATGACCCATGGACATGAACTAAGGAGGGATTGCTGGAGGGTGGGGGGTAGGGGATGGAGGGAGGCAAAGAGAAAAAAAATGGGACAACTGTGACAGCATAATCAATAAAAGATATATTTAAAAATAAAAAAGACAGAAGTAAGATTCAGTGGGTTAAGTGATTCACACAGTCGAAAGTCACTTATTGTGAGCCGAGGCCAAGAATTTAGCTTTTAGATTTTTTAATCCAATACTCATTCTTCTAAACTATGGTCTACAATTCACATACAAGTACCTCTGGAAGCACAGAAAAATTTCCTAGACATACAGGAGTGGGCAAACGTAAGTTTTCAGTTGTGAATACACAACTGTATGGAATTGTGGTATGTTTTTAAGGAATTTAGCTGGCTGTCAGTAGTTACGCACAGAGTCAGGAATTAGAAGTATTCAGCTAAAAGCTTGTTAGTTGTGCTTACACAACAGTGGTCTCGTGAAGGCTACAGTCAGCAGCAGCCAAAGAACATTAACATATTTAAGTTTTGATAGCATTAGTCACTAATGTGCCATGGATAGTTAATTATAAGTAAACTTTATAAATCATGTTACAAATTAAACACCTATTAGCTTTTCTGTATGTGTATGCCACCTTTCTACCTACTATTTTTGATGAGCTCTTCTTGCCCATTTAGGGAGGAGTGGTACAAAATAAAACTGTATAAGGATGAACAGATGGCTTTAGATTTATTATTTGTATGCAATTTTTTAAATAATAAAGGACTTGGTTGTGATAAGATTCAATTTGTTACATATTCGTGGTAAATACAACGTTAAAGTTATATTTTTCCCTCTGAACTTTCTGAAT
Source organism: Carollia perspicillata (assembly GCA_004027735.1). Taxonomy (NCBI): domain Eukaryota; kingdom Metazoa; phylum Chordata; class Mammalia; order Chiroptera; family Phyllostomidae; genus Carollia; species Carollia perspicillata. The sequence continues at coordinate 30,543 of PVKM010000802.1, read as the reverse complement.
GTTTAAACTATTTTATAATGTTAAAAAAAGGAGCTTACTGAGAAAGAAAATGAGTATCATATGAGGAAACTGTAGTTCTGGGTGGCTGGCGCGCAGATGAGGGAGCCGGGCAGATGGCAAAAGGAGGGACAAGAGCGACAGTGGCCAGGCACACGGCAGGCTTGTGAGTGTGGGCACTTTATAAAAGCATATTTAGGACCTGTGTTTTCCAAGCCTCAGCGCACACAGGAATCACCCAGGGACTGGCCCTAACAAGCAAATTCCCCTTCAGGTGCCCGGGGAGGTCTTCGACTCCGCCCTGGTCAGACTGCCCCAGGTGATGGCCCTTCTGCTGGTGCCAGAGCAGTGCGGACAGGGTCCTTTGGTGCAGCACCTCAGACTTGGGAACCCCGGGGCAGTGATGGTAAATTCTGATGTCTGGGCCCAACCCCCAAAGAGTCAGATTTAATTGGCATTGGGTGTGGTTTTTACCTGCAGCAGACTTTGAGAGCCACTGTAGGGGATCCAGGCCAGGTGTCTTCCCAGTACATTTATTACTACTTCTGAGGACCCCTCGAGATGTCTGCTTCTGGCAGTTTCCTTCTGAGGGGTTTTGGGGTAGAGGTCACTGAGCTGCACCAATTAGCTGCTGATGCTCAGGCCTGACCTGGTGGCAGGAATCAGGACCCAAATGCAAACACAGGCTGGACACCTGACAGGCATACTCTTTACTGACTCAGGCCTGGGTGATCAATTACTCCAAGAACTGGAATCGCCATTATATGCAATGTCACTGAAGGGAAAACACATGCCACTTCTAAGCAGGACACTATCAGAGATGCTGTTGACTTGCCAGAAGTGTTGCCAGACTATGCGATCCATTGTTTAATCATGTAGTTCATTTATTATTTTCAAGCTTCATCAAAGGTCCTAATCTAATGGTGAAGAAAACAGACTTTTCCCAGCCCTGGGAATGCGTACAGTTATGACAGACAATAAACAGCTTATTACACTGCTGTGAATTTGTTTATGGTGTGTAATTATTCTGTGCATATTCTGGGTACTGAAAGCACGAGTAGTAGGGATCTGAGAGAGAGGCCTGTCTGAAAAAGTGATGGATGAGCTGAGGCCTGAAGGATGAATAGGCATCAGCCGGGAGGGCGGGTGGGAGACTGGGGGAAAAGCTGCTGTCGAATACGGACTGTTACACATTTCTTGGGGGAATTTTCAGCTGCTGAAACAATTTCCTTTCTCCTTCTTCCTCAAGTATTTTTAGACAAAAGCTTTAGTAACTGTATTAGTAATTGTCTTACTGTTTTTTTCCCTTCCCACTTGAAAAGGCCAATTGACATCAGCTAATGGTTTCAGACAAGATAAAACGTTGAAATGCAGTAAGAAACACATGAAGCCGGAGAGGGAGGGGCGTAGTCTGAGCTGGGCTTCTTTCTGGTCCCTGTGTCTGGCTTCCTTCTGGTCGCTGTGTCTGGAGAATTATTTAGAAAGGAGTTGGAGTGGAAAGAAGGGAGAAAGGAAGTGAAGGATGTAGGAATTGTCTAGAGGCTGTGAGGCCAACTTGAAGACAGGCACGTTAGATCCTGTGAAAAAGAACGGCGTCCTATGGCAGGGGCCTTGAGAAGGGACGGGAGAGAAGTGGCAGGGTGGAGAGGCGTCAGCGGGATCTCGTGATTGACGGGAGATGCGTGGTGGGGAGAGGAAGGGCCGGGGGAGGACTCCCCAGACGCAGACTCCGTGGCTCATTGGTGGGTTTCTGCTCTGTGTCTCGTGAGTTTTTAACCTAATAACCAATCTCTTGACCATACTCAATTTCCCAATTTCTGTTTTGTCTGATTACTTATAGTACATAATAATTCTAAGCTTTTGATGGCATAAGTACCTTAAAGTATTTAGTGGCAGTAGGAAAAAAACCTAGAAAATCAAATTTCTTAGTTTTTTAAAAAAATTAGGTGCTTTTATGGGAAATAGGATACTATATAAGTGGAAGTTTGTGGTTGGGTATTCCTTTTGAATTCCCTTTTGCACTGTGTACCTAAGAACATGATGTTTCTGAGTCACTGGGCCATTGCAGAACCGACTGTGAGATAGTGCCGGGGGATGGGGAGGGGCAGACGTGCCAGAGAGATGGAAAAAAATTGTACCTACCCTGAGAAGCATCAAAGCGAGACAAGAATTTGATACACACCATAAAGTGCTAAAACTATTGACAAAATAGCATGACGTCTCACATGGAATTTGTCTTTGGTTAGTCATTTTGTTCAGATATACTTGGCGGGTATAAAATAGATACTTATTAGATACCTGTTTCTGTGAGATAGTGAAATACTTAGAAATGAAGATTTGCATACAATCCTGAAAAGATTGGCAAAAACCATATTTGTAGTGTTCAACTCCCATTCCAAACGATTTCCATTCCAAAGTTGAAATTTTGTTCTTGAAGACAATTCTGAGCAAGTATTGGGTGGGAATGAGGAACAGAAATATACTTCAGAATTATTTGTTAGAATTCAGTAGCTTTTTTAAAGGGATACTCTAAAATGTCTTAATATGTAAATAAGTGTAAGGGAGAAGTGATTTAGCAATTACTGGAAATACTACAAGTCTGACAAAATGCATTAATGTTACTACTGTTCCGATTACAATATGAATGTGTTATAAGGCCACATTTTATGTTCCCACATGCAATTGAAATCTGAAGCTAATTCAGATTATGGCTTTATTCACTAAAGCCATTTTCCTTAGTCAAAGATTAGAAAATTTGATTAAAAACATTTTAAATCTAAAGTTATAAAGAAAATGGAGGGAAACAAAATACATTCTAAGTAGGGACATGCATTTGTACTTGAATAGTTTAATAAGTTTGGTGCATACATTTTAGCAAAAGAAAGGGCAGAACTTGACCATTAGCTAGAACAAAGGCTGACATTGTCAGATTTACTCTTTTGGCATTTACATTCTGTTGACTTGAAAAGTTTGATAATCTTGCTAAAGCTAGAAGATCAGAAGATCAGAAAATATATAAAGATGGTAGAAATGTGGAGATAATAGGGCCTACAGAGTTATGTGTTTTGATTACTTCACTTTTTTATTTGAGAAAGTAACTTGTATGTTCATAGTTGTTTGTTGTTTAAAGTATATTTATATACAACTGTAATAGGATAACAATAATGTTTAAAGGCATATCTATATGTTTAAGTTTACTTAAACATACTAGTGCTTTGGACAATCATATCAGGTAGGTAAGACACAAATGCAAAACCTAAGAATCAAAAGTAAAATGTTTAATAAAAATTAGATAACTTTTTTGTATGGGAAGTTCTTTATCTGCCCTTTGATTCTAAATGATATCTTTGCTGGGTAGAGGAATCTTGGCTGTAGGTCCCTGCTTTTCATGACTTTGAATATTTCCTGCCAATCCCTTCCAGCCTGCAAATGACCTACGGACATGAACAATGGTGGGGGGATTGCCTGAGGGAGTGGGGGTTGCTGGGTGGAAGGGGATAAAGGGGGGAAAACCAGGACAACTAGAATAGCATAATCAATGAAATGTAATTAAAAAAGAAATAATAAAGCATAATATGCCAAAAAATTAGATGACTCATAATGGAAGAGCCAGTATTAGAAGGATCTTAGTCTTCTGGTGCCTATTAAATTTACTCCAGACTCGTAATGATGATGGTGACTAAAATCTCAACCGTGTATGGGGTAGTAAGCTCTAGTCTATGGTATCTCATTTAACACTTAACACCACCCCAAGAGATGCGTGCTGCTGTCTGTTTCATGTCACAAGAAACAAAAATGAAGGGCCTACAGAGTTATGTGTTTTGATTACTTCACTTTTTTATTTGAGAAAGTAACTTGTATGTTCATAGTTGTTCTAATTTGATACAACTCAAATTAGAGGAGGGAGTTTATAATACTATCTTTTTGAAATTTATAGGCTCTGAAGAACGTTTTAACTTTTCTTGTTTGTATTTAAGTTAGTGAAAACATATTTTTATAGACAGCTTTGGCAGTTACTCTTGATTATTCTTTAGGTCACTTTATCAAAGCTTGCATTGGGACATACCTCTGCAATAGTAGTTGAGGGAAGGAAGATTCCTAATCAGATAACACAGTATGAAAATAATATGTTAACATATAACAGGTGGACCACTTTTAATACTTCTCAGTCACATTTAGGATGGGACATTTAATGTTGATCCACTCAATACCATTCTCTTCATTCTGGATGAATTTTACTCTCATTTTTGTTCTTATAATGTTAATTGTTATCACGATCCTTAACATAGAGGAGAGAGTTGCAGGAGGCTCAGTGGCTCTCACCTCCAAGCTTTTACCTCCAGGAGGTCCGAAATGATAAAACCTTGGCTTTGAGGATGCTATAATAAAGAGGGGTTGGACAAAAGCAAAACAAAACAAACAAGCAAAACCAACTTTACCAACAGCAGAAATTAGTTTAATGACAGCCACACTTATTAGTAAAGGGTCTAACGAGTTTGATGTATGAACTCTGGCCACAGAAAAAACAAGAAACAGCCACCGCCAAACAGACAAAGGCTGACATTGTGAGGTTTCCGTGGCCTAACATACAGGCTTCAAACAAGCGTTCTGGTCAGCGCGACATAAAGGAAGTGCTTCATTAGCTATCACAGTGCATACCTCTCAGGCTTGTACCACGGGGCAGCATGCAGCAAGGGCATGGGCGCAAAGAATGAGCTATTCACTCAGGTTTCATAATCTTGCTCTGTTTCAGCCTGCTGGGTTGACAGCTTTCAAGTTAAGCATGGAAGGCTCTAAAGAAACAGTCGTACATTCTTCAGCGATAGAGTTTGTTTTTGGAAAATGCCTATCTAAAATAAGGAGATAAAATAAGTTGAGCCTGTGAGTTCAGTTTATTGCATTAGCTGTCTCTGCAGAGCACAGTGATGTTTTTATGACTACACGGGACACTTCAATAAAATAGTTCTATGGAAAGATTGGTCTCAAATGAGATTATGCACAATTTCTATGTCATTCAACCCTGTGCAATCATATGAATATTCATTTTACAGTGAAAGCTTACTTTGTAAGTAGGAATATTACAGTAAAATGCTTTGCAAAGATATTGAGTGGAAGGAAAATAGTTCTATGTAGTAGTTTTCAGGAAAACCACTGTGAATTCCAGTCTGTTGCCTTATTATCCAGAGCCACTTCTGTCCCTCAAGGAGAACACAAAACTATTATCACACAAGTTTAAATCAATGGCAACTTTTCTGAATTCATTTCATACTTCCTCTTTGCTTTGGACAGAAATACATTATATTTAGGGTCTGAATATATTAATTTCCTAAATGCCAAGGTCAGTCTTAAATAGCATTGCCCACAGACTCAGAGCCCTAACTGCATAAAATTGCATAAGGATGCTGAGAATGATTGGTTCTAAATTTGAGCTACAATGAAAGGAAAATGAATAATGAAGTTATCTATTGGACTAATGCTAGAGAACCTACATATTATGTTGTTATGATAGAATTTTCAAGACAAAATGGCAAAAGAGATCATACATTTTGAATTATAGACAACATTATTTGTTGTGAAGAAAATCACCATGGACGCCCTTAAATATACTGGAGATATTATTTCTAAAATAACCAAATAATTTATGAGCTAAACTTGCTTGGAATTTTACCAGATAGATGGAGCAGAGGGAATTCAGTGCTTAAGTCTAAATACATCAAAAATCCTGAACTACACACAAAAAAATTGTTTAAAACTTCAGTGCTAAATTTTACTTATTTTCTAATAAGGACAATAATTTCTTACTAAAAACCCTAGATGTGAGTACTTGGTCAATAGGCTCTGAGAGTGTCCCAGAACATACTGCAGTCTCCAGGCACCCATGGGCCTTCAAATAAAACAAACCAAGGTATTGAAATACTTCTTCGTTAACTTACAAATAAAATCCACCTTACTTACTAGAATGTAGCTCTAGGTAAACCTGTAAAGGAGTTTGTCTTTTCTGGAGTCCCTGTATTAAACAACTCTATTTTTGTCTCTTAGTAAACCGCATGCAGTTTTATACTAAAAGTTTATCCGGGAGGCAGACTGTCTAATCAGCCTTTAACCTGTTTTCCAGGAAAACCACATGCTATGGCTAAATTGTATCCTCTCCACACATTCTTATGTGGAAGTCCTCGGCCCCAGGACCTCCGAATGTGGCTGTGTTTGGAGATAGAGTCTTTGTAGAGGTAATCAAGTTAAAGTGGGTTTATTATAATGTGATTCGACACCGATATGGCTGGTATCCTTCTTAAAAGGTGAGATTTGGACACAGAGACAGGCCCGTGGGGGCGTGCGATAAGAGCATGACCATGGCCTCCTACAAGCCAAGCAGAGAGACCCGGACCACGTTCTTCCCTCTTTGTCCTCCGAAGGAACCGACTGTTCCAATTCCTTGATTTTGGACTTCTACCTTCCAAAACTATGAGATAATTTCTGTTGTTTCAGTCACTCAGTTTGTGGTACTTCATTATAGCAACTGTAGCAAATTAATACACTGCACAAGAAATTAAGAATGTTTAACATCTCTGGGAATTTAAGAAAATAACTGAGATTATGCTTATTTTTCTTAATTCTAAGAAATATGTTGATTCAAATTATGATATTCCGAATGCCTAGACTCAAACTGTGTTTCTAGCTTATAAGAGTTATGTTAAATTCATCTGCCCATAATTATTCAGAAAAATATTTAAATAAATATCACATATTTAAAAATTATTTCAGACAAGTCGACTATCAGACATTGAGTTCAAGGCAATGGTTATAAGGAAATTTCAAAATTAAAATCACTACATTTGTAGGATTTAATTATATTTAAACTTAAGCTTTTAAACAAATCTAGATATATTGAGCACTGCACTGGCAATATTGGAAGAATATTCCAGGAAGGAGTGCAGGTGAAACGCCACCATGGCAAGGAGGGCGCTATGTACCTGGGAGAAGGGCTTGCCAGACAGGAAGAAGCAGAAATTACGCCCTTCTCCCTCCAAAGAAAGAGACGAGGGAGGAAGGGAATCAGAGAGGAAGACTGAATTTTTTTGACCCCCTTTCTCTGTGGGTAAACTTTATAACTACAAAGCATATTTGACTTTTGAGGAAAAGTTGGAAGAAGAGCTGTGACGGAAGAAATGATGATGGCAGGACAATACAAGTAGTGCCACAGTGTGGTTAGGTAGGAACGCCCCATTTGTCTCTTTCCTTCCTGTCCCTTCCCACTCCCACCCCAGGCTGCCTCAGCCACAGTGTGGTCTATATATAAGTGACCCAGGATTCCCAGCAGTCCCTAAGAGATGTCAAGATGCTTGAACTTGCTGGAGGGACAGCTTGCCAGAGGAAGTCTCCTGAGAGCTGGTGGGATGGCAAGGCCTCTAGGCTGTGCTGTGAGTGCCAGAGCACATTCCCTTGTCTCTGTGCCGTTTCTCGGCATGATTTTGGAAGAAACAGGACCAGCCTCCAGGAAGGACTCAAAGTACTCGTGGGTATTTTTGCAAGTGGGGGTCAAGATAGCCAGGAGAGGTTTGAAGTTCCACTAGCCTTGGACTTTGTCAGGACCCTGGCAGCAACCTGACTAATCATGCCTTAGTGGAAAACGGCATGAACCCAGCGACCACCTGCACTATGTGGTGAAGACCAGCCAAAGGGTAGGCGCGAAGTTAGGGCCCAAACACCAAATGCTCCAAGGATAACAAAGGTTTCTCTCTATGTAGGTGCCATCTTGGGAAAAAAGAAATAGTTCCTTAGGGAGTTTAATTTAGCTTTGACTGAATATTGGCTAAAAGGAGACTGACTGACCTACACGAGAATGTCTGGGATATCACTAATTATCAAGTGAATGGTTTTCCATAGCAACTACAATGGGTGAGGCCTTGTAAAGAAGATTACATTTATAACAATAAATAAATAGGCAGCATTTTCTTTGTGCATTTGAGCATTGATTGAAATATTTGGTTTTCATTTTAGGTAATTAATTTTAGTCATTATTTGCAACAAATAATGACTCCACCAAGGTGCATAGATATTTGCTAAATAAAGAGTAATTCTAAAACATAGTTAGTGAGATGCTGAAATATTGCTATGAATTTTCTGAGAGAGCTATAAATATGTCCTCTCTGTCAATCTCTTGGTCTTTTACTGATGAAACAATACAAATCCAATGTATAAAATGTCATACTATAATTTTTTCTGAAAATATTGATCTTAAATCTGCTTTCCATTTAGCAAGGTGGAGTGATTTGTATCCATTGGTATAGTATAAAAAGAATTTAGATAAAATATAAAAGTTGCAACTCTCCACTTTCTTTTCCCTTTATGCACTCTTGTCTTTTCTCTCACTTGAAACATCTAATTTAAAAAAATAGTGTAAGGCATTATACTTGTTCACAGACCTCTTAGCAATCTCTCTTAACAGTATGGAATAGAGATTTCTTGCTAGTGATTATTATGTAATGGTTGGAATTTTCTTTGCAGCTGTACATCACTGACAATTATCACATAGAAGAAAGGAGGCACATACTTTTATTTTATATATAGAAAAGAGAAAAGAGCAGTGTGGATTTTAAGTAGCATAGCCTTTAAATTTATTCTGTGATGGACTTAGAGATGAAAGAGTGTGCAGTTTATACAAAGAGTAATAGTTTATGTTTAAAATCAGACTTTGACCTCTGTCTTTGTGACTCTTATTTGATGATAGTATTGTGAGCTATTTTACTTGCTTAGAAAATTCAAGTTGGACTGTTAAACAGTTTAGTGGGTCATGGTAGTTATTGCAAAGAATTTGGGTAATTACAGGATATTCCCCCAAACTTACCTGCTTCTGGGACACATTTATTCTTAAAACTATTTAGCATATTAGAAAATGTGAATATACTTTACTTAAAGTATAGCTCTCTTGCCTAGTGTTTTTGAGAATAACATGAATTATGATGATTTATGTGTCAATATTCAGGGAATAAGGAAGTTTTTTTTAAAGATTTCATTTATTTTCAGAGAGAGGGGAAGGGAGAAAGAGAGGGAAAGAAACATCAATGTGTGGTTGCCTCTTGCATGCTCCCCACTGGCCTGGCCCACAACCCAAGCATGTGCCCTGACCGAGAATCAGACCGGAGACCCTTTGGTTCCAAGGCCAGTGCTCAATCCACTGAGCCACACCAGCCAGGGCAGGAAGGTTTTAAAATAAAAATTAAGATAGAAAATTTTGAGCCTTGGAAATTACTTGGAACTGTCCACAAATTATTTGCTACCTCTTTTTAAAGACCAATACTTCATTATGGCATATAATTTGGTTTGAAGAAATGAAGTTGTAATCTTTTCTTCTTCATTATGAATATGGCTTATATTTGAGAGATGTTTTGTAAACATTACAGACTTTTGACTCTTTGCCAAAGTGAACATTTTTCGAATAGCATTAACTATCTGGCTAGATTTGAATAACAACACCACACATACTCACAAACACACATACACACACAAGGAACTGAGCGAGGAAGCCCATTCTCTTGAAATTCTGAAATAATATCTAACATAAACTAAGTCGTAGACTCAGATAATCACTAAGACCTAGAAAAAAATCAGTCTCCATAGATAACATTTTATAATTTTCGAGAATAGTGGTTTGTAAAACTCTACTGTGTTTTTTAAAAGGCTGTTGCACAAAGAGTAACAGCTGGGTTTGGGGGGTTCAGAGGAAGAACAGATTGAAGTTCTCTGAGCTGTTACTACTTATCCCCAAAAACCCACTGGACTGCGAGAGGCAATACTTACTTCTGTTTATACAGTCACTCACCTCATTGACTCAACAGAGATTTCCTGAACAGCTCCTGTGTGTCTGTACCTGCTGAACGGGGGTGGGGGCGGGGGCACACTAGCAAGGTTTCTGCGCTCAGGGATGTTTTTAATCTACTGGTGCGATTTGATAGTAATCAAATACTCAAACACATAGTTGCAAGCTGTGAAAGGAAGATTGTCACGTGTTTGGGAGCTGGGGTGGCTATGGGCTCTTCTCAGGAAAAGGGACCTGAAGGAGCAGCAGTAGTCAATCATATAAGCCGGGGAAAGGGCTGCTGATGTGCCATTCCGAGGATCCCTGCCCAAACCGAAAAGGCAGAGACGCTGTGATTTGGGAGCCCTGCAAAGTCTTCGGATGAGGCTGGAGAAATAGGTAGGAGCCTGTTGTGCACGAGTCTTATAGGACTGGTTCAGTATTTTGATTTTTATAGTAAGACGGTCTTCAAATAGGTTATCTCCTGGCTATAATGATGGGCAGACAGGTTTACATGATTCTGCGTGCGCTTTCTGGTCGGCAGGGTTGTTTTGTTTGTTTGTTTTTTGCTTAAAAAAAAGCATCATTTAGGTAGGTCATACTTTCTAGGCTTTGTCAGAAGTTGCCTATCCCTGTTGGCTTCGCACACGTACTCTTGTTTGACCCCCGAGGAAAGGATGTTTGCAAGTTTCCTCAAGGATCACTACATATTGTACTTCAAAGAGCACTGAGAAGAGCGGCCGCACAGGAACAGAAAAAGCAACCTGCAACCAAGGCTCGAACTGTGCAGGCGGAGTCTGCGCTGCTGGGGGCGGGGGAATGGGAGGAGTTCAGCGCTGCAACCCAGTGCGCATGATCGCTCCACGTTGCCAAGGCAGCGGAAAGGCGCCACCCGGAAGAGGACCCCGGCAGAGCTGTCAGCACCCAGAGGGACCTGTCCCATGCTGTCTCAGGCCTGACTGGTTCCTGAGTCAGTCTTAACTAACGTAAAGCAAGTGAGGAGCCGTGTCTGTGTCTGTTGCAACGGGATGGCCACCCGCCTAGAAGCTGAGGATTCAGAGGAGCAAGGTGATTTGGCCCAAACGGACCTCAGCGCTACGGCCGACCTTTCCGACGAGACCATCCCGTCCTTCAGTGATGAGGTACAGAGTTCTAGTTCATTCAGTTCCTCCGGAGGACTGCAGCCCAGGTCTCAGGACTCTGGGAGCAGGTCTCAGAGTGGAAAGTCGACCACATGCTTCGAATATCAAGATAAACCATCTGAACTTTCAGAAAGGAGGTTTAGTTGGAGAAGGATCAACTACCTCAAGGGCAAAGAAACTAACTCTGCACAGTACCAGCCAGACACTAGACTTCAAACAGAAATCACTCGGGTATCTGATGAACACTTGAATGCCCTGCAGTCTTTTTGCACCAGTAAGGTAAACCTGATCCATCACAGAACAACCTCTAGGGAGAAAAAGAGCAGCAGACATAAAAAGCTGCTGCATAGATTGGATGCAGAGGCTTTAGACATGGGTGCCTCAGACTGTACCGTCCCTGATGAGCTTATGAACAGAATCTGTTTAAAAAACGTGATGGCAACACTACAGCAGGTGGCTACAGCTAAGCAACACATTTCTTCTAGGTGTCCGAACTGTAACAGAAAAAGAGCAGAGCTGGCTCAATCTGCCTTCCTGAAACGAAAGAAGACTTTACTGGAGTCACTTCTACTCCAAGAGAAAATAGACGAACATCTTCATACCAAAGACTTTCTTACCCTTATTGGAGAAGCACACCGGGGCCTTCCCAGGCTTTCAGATGACCCCAGAATGATCTGGAAAAAACTGAAGGAGAAAAGTCAGAAGAGATACTCTGGGTTTGAAAGGTCAGATACAGAGCAGAAGATGTAGCAGAGTGGAAATAGTGCTTGGCATTCTAATAGTGCTTTTGCTCTATCACTTCTCAAACCTGTTATTCTAACCAAACAGGAGATGCCATTTATTAATGATGATAATGTGTAATGTGGATAGATGTTTCTGCTGTGTATTTGAGTAATTATCATTTCTACAGGCTCTCTGGAAACTAACTTAAAACTTTGTTATGCTTTCATATATTTGAGGACTAAAAACTTTCAAACCAGCATCTTTTCAGGGAGATCCTGGTGGTTTGGCCTGGGGTTTTGAGATTACAGATAGAAACACAGAAATGTAAGAGATACTTAAAGAGGTAATAATTGACAGTCTTGGTGAAGAAATGGATATGGGTATTTAATGAAAGGTAAATATTGAGAGTGTTACTAAGTCTCTGACTTCTGTATTTAAATAAATAATAATTTCACTAAATTACATAAAGAAATATTGGAAAGGATCATATTTGATAAGACTGATTAAGAGTGTAATTATTTGGACATGATTGTTTTGAGGTATGTTGGAGGCATGCACTTTGAGAGGTTGAGAAAGTTTTGATTATGTGTGCTCACAGTCTGCAGATTTGAAATAAAGGGAAGGGGCCACAGATCATTGGCCTGTAGTTGGAAACTGAAGACATAGATGTGGTAAGCTGTTCTGGAAGAGGGTAGGGTGAAAAGTGAACAAAATATATGGCCAACCCCTGAGAAATTTCACAATTAATGGCTGGTCAGAGGAGAACAAGGCATCAGAGAGTTAGAAGAAATTGTCACAAAAATCATAAAACCAGGAACGTGTAGTGCCACTGAGAGCAAAGAAAGAGACTATTTCAGGAAGGAGGGATTTTATGAGCATGCACATAGAGAGTTCATGCGAGAGGATGTAGTCATGTGTTGGGCCCTGGTCACCTTAGCAACAGCCGCTTCACTGATAGAAATTGGCCGGACAGCCAAAGTGCGTTGAGGAATAAATGTAAGGAAATGAAGGGTGTGCATATAGACTTCTTGAAGTTCAGCTGTGGAAGAAGAGAGTGAGGAAGCTGGGGGTATATGTATAATTGAGGGAAGAATGCTCCAATAAATTATCTAAAAAACTATTTCGGTCATAAAGAGTTTATGAAACTTCTCTTGTCCATCCTGATTTCCATTCTGATGAAACAGTATCATCCCCTGAAAATACTATGGTCTTTTGAAAATATATTTATTGAGGAAAATATTAGGTAGCATTCTGAAAATTATATTTATTTTTCATAAAAATATAAATCCTAAAATTTGTGACAATACTTAGGGGTCATTTTTCTATGTGTCTAATACCTGAGCTATCATGGTCAAAAAAGAAATTTATAAAAATCAGCATAAAATTGTATTTATAACATATTCCAATACCACTCTTTGATTTTAGATGTTCATTTATGTATAAAGATATTCTTTCCCCTCTACAATTTATTGCATTTAAGTCATTCTTAAATAAAATGGAAACCAAATCATTACCACTTGCATAGTAACTTTCTATTTGAAATACACATTATGTCATACTTTATGTTTGGCATCTCAATATAGTCACCTTTCACAGAATCAAAATTCTGAATAATTTCCCATTTAGAATCCCCCCATTAAAGGCCGTAGTCCACCCATGTGGTTAACTCTGCTAGAAATCATAGAGTCATCTTTTGATTTCCTCTCTTTAACTCAAACCCCAAGCTGTTTTTAAGCAAGACCATTAGCTCTTTCTTCAGCATCTCCTGACCACAACTTCCTACTTGCAGCTCATTGCCACCTCCTTCAGCATCCCAGCCCTCCCACTCAGCGCTTCTCCATATAGTTCTCAGCATTATCTTTCTACTACACACATCTGTTCAATTCATCCTCTTGCCTGAAAAAATGTAAATGAGTAATCAATGTCATAAGAATAGTTTAAATTGATCAAGGCCACATATTAAGGCCCCAATTTACCTATATAATCTCATCTTCTATTCTCCCCGCCCCTCTATATTTAAGCTTCTCTACAAGACTTGCAATTCCCGCAGCTCATTATGGCTTACAAGTACACATGTGTTTTGCTAAAATTCTCTTAACTGCCTTTTCCAGCTGGCGTGCTTCTCTTTTCCCCCTCCTCATGCTCCACCCTCCTCCTCTCCCTCCTCTTCCTTATTTATTTTTAAATGTTACTATAAAATAAATAATATATTTACATAGCTCCAAAATCAAAAGGATAGTACAGAATCAGTGTGCAAAGCTGCCCTTCCACTCGGTTTCCAACGGACTTCATTCTCAGCTGGCCTGCCACACGCCTACTCCGCCAGGGTTTAACATTTGCTAGATCATGGTGGGGTCAGGTATCCTGGGATAACAGCAGAGACAGAGGCAATTCAGGCAACTGGGGAGTGGCTACTTACAAAACAACCAGGACAGAATATTTCTGCATTGTAACTAGCACGACCAAATTTGTGTATGTGGCTAACTACGCATGTAGCTCATAAGAGGCCACTTATATTAGTTTCTCATGTATTTTTCCAGTGTTTCTTTATACAAATACAAACACTAAAGATAATTCACTATGTACTCTCTTCGGTGCCTTTTTGTTTTGCTATTTTTTTCTTGTGATAAAAAATATATATGTGATAAAATATACATAATACATAAAATTATACACAATATAAAATAAAATTTACCATTTTAATCATTGCTACTGTTCAGTGCTATTGAATAGTGCTGTGAATTGTACTATTCAGTGGTACTAATTACATTTACTATGTTGTGCAACTGTTAACAACTATTTCCAAAACTTTTCATTACCCCAAAGAGAAACTCGACTCATTAAGCAATAATTTCCCATTCTCGTCTCCTTCCCAGATTTTAGCAATCTCAAGTGTACTGTTTGTCTTTATTTGCTTATTCTAGATACTCATGTAAGTGGAATCATAATATTTATTCTTCGTGTCTTGCTTATTTTATTGCATACTGTCTTTAAAATTTATTCGTGTTGTAGCATGTATCAGAATGTCGTCCCCTTTGTGGCTGAATAATATTTCTTTGTATGTATTAACATTATTCATTGACTTGTGATGGGTACTTTGTTTTCACTTTTCAGTTATTGTGAACAGTGCTGTCATGAACATTAGCAGACGAATATCTGAGTACCTGTGTTTAATTGCTGGGGGTTTCTACCAAGGAGTAGAATTGCTGGATCACATGGTAATTTTATGTTTAGCCTTAACATAAATTAACATTTTTTCCTCAGTAGCGATAGCATTTTACATTTGCGGTGACGTGCAAGGGTTTGTTTCCTCTCATCCTTGCCAATTTTCCATTTTTGAAAAAGTATAACCGTCCTAGTAGGAGTAAAGTGCTGTCTCATTTTGCTTCTGACTCACATTTTCCAAATGACGAGTGACACTGAGCATCCTTTCTTGTGCGTAGTGGCCATTTGTTTATCTTCTTTGGAGAGATGTTTATTTAAGTCCTTTACCCGTTTTTAAAATTGGGCTGTTTGTATATTTTGTTGAATTATAGGAGTTCTTTATATATTCTGAATATGAAGCCCTTATTAGATATGGGAGTTGCAAATCTTTTCTCCCATTCTATGGGTTGCCTTTTCAGTTTCTTGATAGTGTCCTTTAGTGCACAGATGCTAATTTTAATGAAGCCAAAATTGTCTACTTTTTCTTTTGTTGTCAATGCTTCGGTTGTTATATTTAAGTACTATTGCCAAATCTAAGGTAGACTTGTCCTTATATTTCTTTTTAAGTGTTCTATAGTCTTAGACCTTATGTTCAGATCTGTAATCTACTATGAGTTAATATTTCATTTATGGTGTGAGGTAAGGCTTCATTATTTTGCATGTGGATATCCAGTTTTTCTAGCACCATTTTTGAAGAGATTGTACTTTCCCTGTTGAATGGCCTTGTACCCCTTGTGGAAAATCAGTTCACTATAAATGTGAAGGTTTATTCTGTTTCACCGATCTGTATCCCCATCCTGTGTCAGTACCACACTGTTCTGATGACTGTACTTTGTAGTTAGATTTGAAATCAGTAAGTGTTAAATGCTTGTATTCATTTGGTTCTTTTTTTTTTTCAAGATTGTTATGGCTAGTCAAGATCCCTTGAGATTTTATATGAATATTAGGATGGATTTTTCTACTTCTGGAAAAAGGCCATTGTAATGTTGATAGCAGTTGAATTAAATCTGTATATTGCTTTGCTTTGTGTTGTCACCTTCACAATATTAAGTCTTCCAATCCTTGCACAAGGGATATCTTTTCATTTATTTAAGTGTTCTTTAATATCTTTCAACAAAATTTTGTATTTTTCAGTGTGTACATTGTGTGCTTCTTTTATTGAATTTATTACTAGCTTGTTACCTTGACTGCTATTGCAAATAGATTTCCCCAAATCCAGTTTCTTTTTAGATGTTCACTGCTTAGCACATAGAAATAGAACTGATTTTTGTATACAACTGTATGTTAATTTTGTATCCTGAAACTGCTGACTTTGTTTGTTTGTCCTAACATTTTTTTAAAAATGGGTCATTAGGATTTATTAGCTATAAGATTATGTCATCTGCACACATATAATTTTACTTTTCTTCTTTCAATTTGGATCCTTTTCCCCCTTGCCCAATTACCCTGGCTCTCACTTCCAGTACTCCAATAAGTAGAAGTACTCAAAGCAGCCATGCTTGTCACATTCCTGACCTAAGGGAAGAACTTTCAGTCTTTCTCCATTGAGTATGACGCTAACTGTGGGTTTTTCATACATGGCCTTTTCCGTGTTAAGGAAGTTCCCTTCTGCTCTTAGTTTATTGAATGTTTTCATCATAAAAGGATGTTGGATTTTGTAAAAAGGTTTTTTAATTTTTGTTTTGTTTTGACCAGATGAATGATCCTGTTGTTTGCCCAGCCTACAACCTTCCGATTCTTTGCACTCACCCCATAACCCTTACACAGCAACTGTCAGACTTAAAGCCTATATGGCCTGCGTGCTCCTCAGGCACTAATGTAAATTCATACTATAACTTGTGTCTCAAGCAATCTGCTTTCTTCCTTACTTGACTGAGCAACTGAAGGATAGAGACTCCATCTCACATCATATCTCCACTGTTTAGCATAGTGCCTCACATATGGTGCTTGGCAAGCGTTTCATGGATGAAAAAAGGAGCATCCAAACAATGAAATTTAATGTATTTTGCACCAAAAGAAGAAACCAATCTGGTAGCATACTCTTTTCCATCAATGTTTTGCCTTTGTGCTGTTGTTTTCTGTAATTTTTGTCTCTCTCCATGGATTGGATTCCCTTTTTTTTAAATGTATGTACATAATTTCTCTCAGTAGAAATTAGTGGAAAGCTTTTTCAGAAGACATATTTCCAGGAAGTATGCAGCCAATCCATACAGTATTCATTTTAAAGAATTAATCTGAAAATATTTCTCTGGAATCCACATTTTACATGGAAACTTTTTATCTGAATTGTTAATTTTAAAGACAGTTTATGACTTTTTGCAATTTTGAAATGGTGTGAACATTCTTGATGCTTGAAAATAATTTTTATTGCCTCTGAATAAATGTAAAAGGAATGAATATTCTTTCTCCAAAACCTTTATAGTTGTACCCAAGAGATTCCAGCACAGCTGGAAATTTGGAAAGGAAAGGAAATCCCATTAGATCAGATGCTAAGAAACCACGTATTTCTCCAATGCACTAGAAATGTACCTGGCAAGTTAGTACAGAATTATATGAATATTTAATTTATGTAACTATAATACATAAATTATATAAACATGCATCTATTTTTTGTCATATAGATTCTTTGCCAAAAAATAAAATTCTGCACCAAGAAACAAATCTACACATTTAACAAACACAAGAATAATGAAATCCTTGAAAAGAAGTTTGGTCCTGAACATCTGAGTCATTGAAATTCCAATCTGAGCACTGTTTAGGAATGTTTGGGACACCCAGCTGAGAATACCTCCAATTTTAAACATGTTAGTTTAATTCATGATGACGCCTAATATAGAAATTCAGTTGTTTCTGCAGCAACACAGCAAAACAGGTTGCAAAGAAATACGGATTATGGCTCTATTTGGGCATGGGTTCTCCCTTAAGTTTTTCTGGAACTGGCAGATGAAAAATACATACAAAGTAGTTAATTTAAGAAACAGAAAAGGAAAAAATAGCTTAACATCTATTCTCAGTTGACAATATCTTTTACAATAGAGAATTCAGAAAATTCCAATCTGTAGTAGACTCAGAGTACAGTGAAAACCCTATGAGGGTGGCTCTAATCATCCTGAGGCCCAGTGTTGATGATTCCACTGTTCACTGAGGTATAAACTGAGGTTTAGGAGAAAGTAGATTGTGGTCATCACACCGAAAATTTGCTTTGGATGTCAAGACTGATGGCCCTACACAATGCCTGAGTGGGTATGAAAAAGTCCATCGCACGCAGAATGAGGGCTTCTGGGGAGACAGGGCAGGCTCTCAAGCCAATCTGCACATGGCTCAAGAGAAAGGAAAAGGCACTGGCTTGGCTTTTCCTACGACTAGGGAGTGAGGATTAGGGAATGAGGTGAGGATTCCCACCTGCAGGCTGGACCGCCTCATGTGGTTTGAAATTCCTGCCAGTACCAAAGCAGGGAGCACCTAGTTTTCTCACCAACTGCCTAAACCTGGGGCAGAGGGTAAGGCTTGAAAGTTTTTGATTGCCAAGCATCAGAGATGGAATCAGACTATATTATAATGCATCCCTGATGTTTGACTGATGATGGAAGCGTGCCATGTTTCATTTAATTAAATTGCAACTTGCGTAAGTGTGGCACAATGGTGCTCTATGAGGCATGTTAGCCTGATCGGTAAGGGTGGTAAAAGTCCCATTGAACATCTTATTCAAGAGCCCAGCTTCGTGTATTTTTAGAAGTGAAGTAGTCACTCTTAATGCCTAAAACTCCAAGGTGGATAAAGTGAGGCCAGTACTTTGGCTTTACTATGTAATCTTGATTCATGTATTGGGTATTTGTGAGACAAGAGATTCCTATAGTTATTTTCTGTGAAGTGGGAAACGTTGGACAAGTAATTGCTGTTCCTACCATTGGCAGAACAGGTCTGTGGCCAGTTCCATTGGCAAGGGCCCAAGAGTCTGTAGAAACGCATGGAGGGAGTCTACTGTTGGCTAGGGTAAGATGACTGCCTCGAGTTCAGCTCTTTTTGTGAACCCTTGATCCCGTTCTTTATAAAGCACGTCTGGATGAAGAAATGAAGGCAGGAGCCCTCTAGGGGTCTTCATCGTGGGTACTGTTGATGCCGTTCATAAATTGTACGCTCCAACTGCTCTTCGGTCATTGGATCCCAGAGGGCTCTCCAGGTAGCCAGAGGCCCGAGAGGGGAGAACTCTTCTGGCACCTTGTCAACTGACAAGGGATTGAGGACAGAAGAAGCCACATTCTCCTGTGGGTAGGATACTCCAGAGGGCCCAAACTTAGCTCTATCCTTTAGGTGACAGTCCGTCACAGGAAAGAGGCACTGGTGACTGTGGCTGAGCTTGGGGAGGGCAACTCCATAATCCATAGACATGTACGGAGTGTCACAGACTCAGGACCTGTGGGAACCTCTGTTTCCAGGAGAGCCCTGTATGCATGTGGTCAGCACTTATCACTGTGATGGTGCACAGTATGGGCCTGAGGTGGGCAGTTTCCCACACCAGAAATCCATGGGCAACTGATGGTCCTCATGGATGGGCCAGGGATTTCAGAAGTTATGTGGGGAGGTTGCTGCAGCCACTCCAGTGGATGATTCTCTGGAAGCATGGAGAGGGGACACTACTGGGAGATACTATTGTATTAAAAATTGAATAGATACTGGGGCTCTCTATTATAGGGGGCCCTAGTTCAAGATGGGCCAATTTGTGAATAGCAAATATGCTAAAGTAAAATTTGTAAATGAGGAATTTGTTGCCTCTAGATACAAAAATAAGCTTAAAAAATACTAGGCTCATCTGGATGCTGTGGGTGTAGAGAGAGTCAGTTGCTCTTCTTGGCAATATTAGAGATGTAGAAACTCTCAGCTCACCAAGTAATTTTCAGGAGTTTAACTGGGGTTATCAGACCTTGTACTATGTACAGGAAACTGCCTACTCCTTTTCTTGTACTCTCTCTCTTCTTATCTTTGTTTTCTGCTTTGTCTTCCTATCTAAAAAGAGATTTACTCTTCAGGGTGGGGCAAAAATAGGTTTACAGCTGTTCCTATGGAAAATAATACAATAATTAATGAAATGATAATACAAGAATAAACTGTGTTTCATTTACTCACAACTATAAATCTACCTTTGCCCTACCCTGTATTTCATTTGATTTGGAGTACATACCTAGAAAAAATTTTAATGCATTAAGAAAATAAAATTAAAATTCAGAGAAAGAAAGAGAGGGGGGGGGAGAGAGAGAAGGACAGGAAATGTTAGGGGATAAGAAACCCCATCCACTCTTCCTGGAGAATAAATTCATCTCTTAAAAACGTGGCTATCTCTGTAACTTCTGGGGGTATTCTCACGGAGCTCCCAGGGCAGCAACTTTTCTAAAAGACATGGCATGGGAATGCACACCCTTGGAGAGAGTTTCTCCTATAATGAAGTGGTTAGGTGGTGAGACAAAAACAAAACAGAAGAAACATTTTTACAGCTACTCTCTACAATACCACATCACAAATACAGTATATAATATTATCATTTCACTGTATTGGTGACACAGATAAACCTATTACTTTTTTTAGCAAAATATTGATTCTTTAGGCAAAAAAGGAAAAGTAAGTAATACTGCATCCTTCTGTTAGTCGGTGGCTCTGAGTTTGGTGGGCTCCTTTGGGGAGGGAGCCGATACTCAATGCCTGAGGTTGTACACATGGTAAAATGAAGTTGTAAAATTGCACTGGGTGTCACTGACTTTGTCAGCACAGGCCTTCAGGAGCTTGTCCTTGTTAGAGCTGGTTGGCACATGGAATGATCACTGGCGGGATCCTGGCCAGCGATCATGGTGGCTTGCTGAGTCCATGAAAGCTGTTTCTCATTTGAGTTGGCCGGACTAGAGCTGTGCTGGGTGTACTTGTGTCTGTGTGCTCTGCTGGGCGTTGGTGGAAAGTGTCTGTGTGCCTGCCACTAGCTGTAGAAGCAGAGTGGTGCATCTGCGGGTCTTTCCAGTGTTGGTCCCGGTCCACTGCATCGCCTTCAGGGTCTGTTCCGTGCTGCTGGGAGTCTGCTGGGCTTGGTCCTGTGGCTGGATCTGGGAAGGGAACATTAATTTAATAGGGTGATCCAGACGATATCTGAGTTGATAGCATTCGGGATGAACTTTGGATAATGAGAAGTCAGAGATAGCGATTGACTATGTCCCGAAAGGGGTTGGTGGGGGATTTGGTTGCTTTAAGGAACGAAGAAAATTCTGAGTGCCAGGAGCAGAAGTGATAGGATCTGCTGATCTGATCTAGCCTGCAGCTTCCTGAGTGTGCCTTCTGATCTAGCCTCACTGAGGCCACATTGTTATCACGATCTGTTTGAACTGGATGGTGGTCATGGAGCTGATGGTCTGCTGGTCTTGCTGCTGGCCCTGGCCCTGGGCAGGAGCCAGCTGCTGAGCCAGGGTGAAATAGGGCTGGATGGGCTGAGCTGGAGGCGCACTGATGCACCCGCTCCTGACATATTGGCAATTCTGATCTCCTGGAAAAGTATCACTGAGCAAGTTAAACTGATCAGATTTGGTGGTTGCCATGGCAATATCATTCTTCTATAGACTCCGGCACTTGTCTTCTTCTGGGAGATCCTGGGATAAAAGCTGGGCCTCCTTAGCAACCAGCACAGGAGCATCTCACTATTTGTCTTCACATCCTGAAGCAGACGTCTTGTACCATTACCTGTACCCAGCCATCATTCAGTGTTAAACCCTGGGGCTTCTGAGGTGTCAGGCAATCTGGAGGCCGGGTCAGGGTAGGGGATGGGGACAAAACAAGGGGGTGACAAAATCAAGGTGGCACCCGCCAACAGTCTCTCGCATCTCACTTTGTCACCAAGTCTGCTGCTGGCACTCAGATTTTTCTTCATTTCTCAAAGCAACAGAGTTCCCCACCCCTCAGTTCAATTGCTATTCTCTGGCTTCTCATTTTTCAAAGCTCACCCCCCATACTACCAGCTCAGAGATCTTCTGGATCGCCCTGTACAAATTAATGTTCCTTCCCAGCGGTTACTTCCCACTCAATTTTGCTGAAGTGTGCACGAAAGCTCTTCCTGCTCAATCATCCTTCCTTCTCTTTCTCCTTCCAGAAAAACTGCACTGCTGTCTAAAGGCTTTCCTCACCCTCCATTGTCTTCTCTCCTGGCAAACCTCACCCACCTCCAGTCCCATACTGGCCCCTGGTTCTTATGGACCCAGGCTAATGCAATACTTGGTATAAAAGAATTTATTCACTCATTCATTCATTAAAAATATTATTGAGAGCTTACTGTTTTGTAAACACTAGGAGTTTAAAGGATAAGACATGACACTGCTTTCAAGGGACTTATTGTCTTTTTGGAACACAAAACTAATATGTCTAATACAATGAGGCTATTGCAGTGATAAATATATTTTGAATATACTCAGAGATCTTGGCACTTTAAGGAAATTTATTCAATAGAATATACTATTTGATAAAAGTAGTCAAGGCTATGTTTGTGGAGTAGAAAGAATGAAGAAATAAGAATGGAGAGATAGGCATAGGACAGTAGAAATCTATCGTCACATACTTCTGATGGCTGGACGTAAAACATCAAGGTGTTGGCAGGGTTGTTTCTTTCTGAGGGCTGTGAGGGAGAATCTGTTCTTTGCCTCTCGCCTAGTTTCTGGTGGTTTGCTGACAATTTTTGTTGTTTCTTGGCTTATAGAAGCATGACTCCAATCTTTGTTCACATGGCTTCCCCCTGTGTGCTTGCTTGTGTCCAAATTTTCCTGTTACTACACCAGTCATATTGAATTAGGGCTTTCCCAAATGACCTCATTTTAACTCGATCACCTTTGGAAAGGCCCTGTCTTCAAACAAAGTCTCATGCTGAAGTACTGTGGGTTAGAACCTCCGCATACAGATTTTGAGGGGGACGAAATTCAAACCCTAGTGGAGGAGGCAATAAAGCAGGAGGATGAAATTCCCAGAAATTCATCCTAGTTAGATCATTCTAGACTCTCAGCTGAAGGCAGGTAGTCAAGGTCATTTTTTTTTTCAATAATGGCTGTACATTAGCATTATTAGAGAAGATTTCAAAATCTATTGATGCCCAGGCCTCCGTGTGTGTGTGTGTGTGTGTGTGTGTGTATTGATTTAATTGTCGTGGGGCGGAGGTCTGGCAGTAGTATCTTTAAAAAGCTTCCCAAGTGAGGGTAATATGCAGGTGCGTTGAGAACCACTGTGTTAGGATGACAAAGCGTAAGACAGGAAGGTCAATTTGTAGGCTGCCTCATTAAATAAGGAAAAATATACAAGGTTCTGAAACAAGGCATCAGCGGTGGGAAAGAGGAAGAGAGGATGAGATGGATGGTTTCTAGAAATGGAAGAAAATCAGAAGGATCTGGTGAGTGATTGGAGAGAGGAGTGGTGATAGCAAAGAGTGAAAGGTGACACCGATGTCCCATCAGGTACATGCTGGTGTTGTCAGCAGATATTAAAGATAAAATATGTTGGTCCTCTTGCCAAGAGCATAATCATTGAATTAATTGGACCTTTAAAAACTCAACTTGTCATTTTGACCTAATTGTAGGTTCACATGCCCCTGTAAGAAATAACAGGGAGGGATCTTAGGTACCATTTGCTCAGTTTCTCTCTACGTAACATCTTGCAAACCTATTGTGCAATATCACACTGATGTAGTCAAGAAACAGACAGTGCCATCACCACAGGGACACCTGAATTTGAGGTGCCAGTAGATAGTGGTCAAGTAAGACTTGTTAAGATGCATTCTGTACCTAGTTTTGAGTGCTCAGAGGCAATGTAAATCTGCCAAAACTACGTAAGATCCACATACTTTCAGCATCCTCCATATACTAATACATGGCGGAATTTTTTAAATTTAGGATTTTATATAATGCACATCCAGCAGGAAGTTGGAAATACATACAGGTAGCCATTCTGACCTATAGAAGTTCTCAGGGAGATTGCTTATGCACACGTACTCACACACGCATGCACAGATGCCCCACAAGCACGTACATGCACAGATGCAGCTCTTAACAGAAGACACAAAATTTTGTGAGTGGCCACTGTATGAACCCCACACACTTGAAGTGATGATTCTGTCTTTTAAAGGGTGTGTTTTCATTTTAACCATTACCAAAAAAAAAAAAAGAGTGATTAAAAACAGCTGGAACATATGTCTATTTTCACCTCCTCCATCTGGAGCTTTGTTTTTGGCTATCACAGACATTTTCCAAACAAAACTCTGTTGAACAAAATGATAAATGTGGAAGAGACATGTTCGAAGAGCTTTATAGAATCCAAGGCATTGGTGTGTGTTTCAAACGTAAAACTAAACCTTTAAACAACACGAGTGGTTTGCTTTTGATAATTGACGTGACATTTAATTTATATTTATAATTGGGCAATGTTGTTAACTGCAATGCTGGCTATTTAATCAGTTGGCACCATATGCCTGGGAAATAAAAATTAAGTCTTTTATTATTTGGTATTTTGGTAGGACAATTAGACAACTAACATAATGTGCTAGCCTATCCCTCAAGTGTGTTAGTAATTTGCTCTTGGACTCACCCTTTTCCTTAAATTTTCCCACGAAAACTACTATAACTAGACCCTTATCATGTCAGGCCTTAAGTACTGCAACTTACTCACTCTTTCTTCACTTGACTATAGTATGTTTTTATACCAATATATCCTATGTAATAATTCCAGGTTAATCTTTTAAAACATCACTTCTATTGTGTAAGGACTAAAATTCAAAATCCTTGGCTTTATTATCTAGGTCCTACTTCTCTTTTCAACAGGGCTTAAGATTCCAGGTTTTTAAGTCTTTGGCCCGGATTCCAGTTCTTCTAATTACAAGTGCATTTTGCAAAGATTCACATCCTAGCTTAACTGATGAGTTTTGAGGATTCGAAATTAGTTTTCCGCAGAGGAAATAGATGAAAAATGAAAAAAAAAAGATTGGGGATAATAGAATGAATAAAACTTGACTGATTTAAACCAATTAAACCAACCAATTTAACCAATTAAATAAAAGAGAGAAAATGGTATCAAGCATAATATTTACCTTAAGCAACTGGGTAGATTACCAGAGAGAGAGAATCCAGGAAAGACAAGTTTGGCAGAATGAGAAGGAAATAATTATTTTGAATTTGGTGTATAACATCTATTTATTCTACAGAGGTTGAGAGACAGGGAAAGAGAGCAAAGGCAAAGATTAAAATTTTTGGAGGCAGTAGGAAAATATAATTGCTACATTCATCCAACATAAGAGGATTAAATATAAATTCATTCCACTACAGAAAAGATATGGCCCGGGGTATAGTATATTTAAATCCCCCAATTTTACTGGATAATCAAGCAATAAATTGAAGTGTATTCCATAAAAATGACAGAAACAGTATTAAATAAAAGTTCACACAATAATCTTGGTACCATTTACCTTGAACTTTTGGCTCAATATAAGATGATTCAGAAATTATGGCTACTGGACTATCTCAGCAGCTGTTTTCACAAAGACCAAAGATATAGACTTGGGATTCATGGTTAAGTGATATTTATTAGACTAGGAGAAGTATGGGGGCTGAGAGAGGTCATGGCTACTCTTTTGCTCTACATTTAGGGACGTTCTTTTGTTTGTTTTGTGACCATGCACATAATTGTGAGATAAGTGAGAAGGGAGTGGGTCACCTGTCTAACAAGCTAGATTACCCAAGGGCGGTCCACCAGGTGACGGATGGAGTTAGATTACCCACACATTCCTATAAGAGAAGATATTTTTTCACAGTTCTGGATCATATCCACCCAACATAAAACAGAATCTGATAACAATTATGGGTTGCTAGTGCACAGTGAGAAGTCAAATACCAAAGCCAGTCCTTGCCAAGTTTTTCTTTGTATTTTAACCACATGATCCATATTCTTCATTAGGCGATCCCTCATCTGTCTAAACAACAGGCTGTTGTTAGTTTATAAAACTTAACCATTCTTGGCCTGGACATGCTTATGCATGCTTCTTTAAATCTACAACAAAATGAAAATGTTTGCATTACATATACAACAATTACAGAAAAAAACTAATTGAAAAACCAAAACCAAATTTTTCTAAGAATGTTGGGGAAGATCTAATAAAACAACATTTACATTTACAACACTCAGGGGCGATGATTCTCTATTTCTTCTGGGAAATTTTAACACATCTTCTCAACAGCTTTGAGGTAGGCACTTTGCTGGACAGACTGCATGCACTCCTGGAGAGTGAATTCCAGGTCAATGTTGGCTTGTGTTGAACTGACTGTGCCTCTGAGAAGCTTGACTATTGAATCGTGGAAAGTTGTTTCTAATTTCCACTTTTTTATTTAGTCATATTGAGGATTTTTTTCAAGTTGGTTAGCTATTTGCATGTTTCTTATTTTGTAGGTTTTTCTGTTTGTTTGTTTTTTCCTGCCCAGTTCTATATGGATGTTCCATTTTATTTTCACAGATATAAGGGGCATTTTATACACCTTGTGGATCAGTTATCTTTTTTAAAAAACAGATATTGTATAAATATTTGAAAAATATATATTGAAAGATAAAGGAAATATTTTAAAAATAAAGATAAAAGAATTAAATACATTCTAATTTAAATTCTAAAAATATTTGTATGATGATAGTGATTTTGAAAAATTATAAACTATATCAAATATGTTGAGTTACTGTGTATGAAAGTATTACTTTAATTTTCTGTTCTGTACATCTATGCCCTTTTAAATTTTTAACAAAGAACATGTAGTTTTTAAGTGTGTAGAAAATAACAAAATTTTGGAAAAAGAAACCTAACATGTTCTTGAAATTAAGATTATATATACACACATATATGTATTATATATATATACACAATATAAATATGTATTATATATATGCTTTTGTTTTATCTTTTCTATCATTTTTTCTATGTGTATATATATATATTTTTTTTCTATATTGGCACCAATTCTCTATAAACAGGGTTAAGGACATTTTTGATTTGTGGGCACTCAACATTTTAAAAAGTGTTTCCTACATCCTAATAATTCCCCACATTGTGGGACTGGCCTTTCCAATGTGGAAGCTATAGAGTTCTTAATCCCAGTCTCCCCTGTAGCTGCAATAAGCCATGTCTCCCGGGTTCCATCATGTAGAATCCCCACCACGAGGTTTGTGTTTAGAAGCAAGCAAGTGAGCAGGTGGCCACATGTGCAGTAATCAATATTCTGATGAGCACAGGTGTGGGAATTTGGGACACGGCAATGGCAGGGTCCAGCCCTGAGCATTTCAGGTGCTCCAGAAATGTGGCCCTGGTGTATTCACTAGAATGGCCCAAATGATACGTCCAAGCAAGGGGGTTGGCTGTTTGGCTGCAGAATTTTGCTTTTGAGCCTTCTAAAAGATGCTGGGAGCTCTAAAACATTTTTAGCACATATATTTTTTTGGATTAAAATAGCCAGAGTGACTCTGTGTTTCCAATAAGGAGCACCGCCCAGTGACTTACAATTCATATTTGTTTTCTTTTTTCAATATTGCATTAATTTTACATAGCTTCATGAACACCTTCATAATTTAAAGGTGCTATAATTTACTTACTTCTTTACTATCTATGGAATATTTAGTTTATTTTCATTCCATCAGTATAATAAAAGTGCTACATTTAGTGCTTATACATATACAAATTTTCACTTTCTTTCAAAGCAGATATTCCTGGAAAAGGAATTACTGATACAGAATCAAAAATGTTTTCTACTTTTCAACAGTCTCTTAAAATGTTGCTGGTATTTTCTTCATCATAACCCCCAGGCAGCAGTAAAATGGATACTTCAAGGGATTCCAAGGTCAGTGTAAGTGAGCATAACGGATGGAATACATTTATATGACATGAAATGAGAGAAAAAGAAATAGCTATTGGGTGGCATTTCTAAATTATGGTAAGGAGCTGGGTTTTACTTAAAGTGTGGTGGGCAATCCTGGGAAGATATGAAAGAGGGAAGCGAAATAATCTGATATACATTTGAAAAATGAGCGCCCTCACAGTTTTCTTGCAAGGAGGAGAGCTGCCAGGAGATCACTGCTGGACTCTAAGCCAGAGTGGACGGTGGACTGGACTTGGTTGGTAGCAGCGCCATTAGAAACACCGGAAAGATGTGGGCTATATTTCGGAGGTATAGCTGATAGAATTAAAGGCTATATAAGCTACTGAGCTTTGAGAGAAGGTGGGCTCATGGTGATAAACAGATATGGACTCGGACACCTTGGGATGGGTGGTGGTGAAACCCACTAAGACAGAGAAAACTAAGAGAGGATTAGATTTATGGAATGGGGAGAGAAATCCAGGGTTCTGTTGGATCTTGTTCAGTTTAGTGTGCCTCTGAATATGATTATGAGGATTTAAAATCAGCAGTTGGATATAAAGTTGGAAGTTTGGGGGTAGAGGTCAGATATTAATTCAGTGATACCCCGGGGATTAAAGCCTTAGAACTGGGTGAGGTCGCCTAGGGAGCACCTGTTGATAAATAAAGAGACCGAGGACAAGGCCCCTGGGTGACCCAATGGTTAGAAGGCAGAACAAGGAGACTCTGCAGTAGGGTGACAAAAACCAGCTACCTGGGACAAAAGGTCTTATGTTTACGGACTTTTGGAATGACTTTTAATTCAAGTATTCTGCCTCCATTCCCCCATTTTTTTACTGTTGAGATATTTATGACATTTCATTAAACTGTAAAAACTTTTCATATATCAACAACACACTTTGCTGTAAAATGTTTGGATTCTCCCGTTTTGTCTTTTGTTTAATTTATATTCTAATATCTCCCTCATTTTTTTTGTAGCCAAATCTACTGATAACTTTAATGTGCTATTAAACTCACTGCTTTTTTTTCCTTTAGAGGGTACTTGTCCATCCAATGTCTAATAAACACTGACCAATATATTTTTCTCAGTTTCTATACATTCATATTTTAAAAATCACTTCAGATTGTTAATTCATCTGGAATGCATTTGGGTAACTGAGCAGACATTTGCTGAAACTACTGAGCGAATCCTGGTTAGCCAATCTCACTGGCAAGGTTCTTCCTGCCGAAGGGACTTCTCTGCTCAGAGCCCTGAGCGCTGCCCAGCAAGGGGCCAGGGAGCAGTGCGCAACAGAGGACCCTATGCTACCTGAGCCGACAACTTCTTCTGTTGTGAGCCTTGGAATTTTGTTTTGTTTTGCTTTGGTTTTCGTGGCCAGGCAGTGACGAGTCTCTGTTAACCAGGCTTGGTCATGTTAGCTTCCCAACTCTTCTGTGTGAATCTGTCATTTGTAATTCATCCCAGAAATGTTACTGAATCATGCTTTTTAAACAGGGTCACACCCTCATACCCTGCTCCCTCCTCTCCCCTCCCAATATTTCGAGCCTGAGTGTTATTTCTTTTAAGATAAAAGTAGTGTCTTAAAAGAAAGAGGTAGTAAGGCTGTTTAAAATCTCTTCTGAATTTGCACTGCAGTATTCCCCACTGACTCCCACCCAATCTGTGTTCCAGTTGGCTGGGACTCTTGATGAGAGCCATCATCAATTTTGTTAGCAGCAGACCAAGAGGGGCTGTTTTGGAGAGGGAATCTGGCATCCCTAATCTGAATGCCTGGATCCCTTATTAATTTATCATTTTTTTTTTAGCACACCAGTTTTAGCATCGGAGAATTTAACTGCTTCGATCCAGCAGGATACTGGTGGCAGCCATTAATCTTGTCCATCAAATATCTCCAGTTCTCTTGGGCACATGGTGGGGTTGTGGTTCTTTGCTTCCCTGAAACTGAGTGTGACCATCTGATTTGCATCGATCAGTGAACTGTTCAGTGACAGTGAGGTGTCTCACTTCCAGGTGGAAGATTTAAGACTCAGTATTCACTGATCTGCCAGTTCCAGAGACTGTCTGCCTGCCCAGCAACCTGGGTGCTGGAGATGGACCAGTGTGAACAGACATGTGCCTCAAATGAGGAACAAACTTTGTCGTTTTAAGTCACTTAGTTTGCAGGGTGGTTTATTATTAGAGTGTACTGTAGCATCTCCTGACTGATGCAGAATTGGTAACTTGTAGTGGGTTGCTATGGTATTAATCTAATTTGAAAACTTATTTTTAAAAAGGAAAACACGTTGTTAATAGGTATACCACAGTGACACAGCACAAACTGATTAGGAAATAAGCTGTGCACATCCTCGGGTAAAGAACTCTACTGTTCATGTCAATTTGTTCATGATGGTAAAGTTGTTGTTCATCAAGGTAAGAATTGTAACATTGTGACAAAGCACAGGCCAAGAAATTGAGAGAATGAAAAGATGCTCAATATCTCTAGCCATCGAAGAAATGCAAATTAAAACCACAATGAGATACCACTTCACACCGGTCAGAATGGCCATCATAAACAAAGCAATAAACAACAAGTGTTGGAGAGGTTGTGGAGAAAAGGGGACCCTAGTTCATTGCTGGTGGGACTGCAGACTGGTACAACCACTATGGAAAACAGTATGGAATTTTCTAAGAAAACTAAAAATGGAGCTGCCTTTTGACCCAGCAATTGCACTGCTAGGATTATACCCTAAAACCCTGAAACACCATTCCAAAAGAACCTATGCACCCCAATGTTCATAGCAGCACAATTTACAA
>PVKM010000801.1:0-93489 GCA_004027735.1 Carollia perspicillata | reverse complement strand
CTTTTCCTCTACCTTTGCAGGTTCTCAACTAGGTCTCTGTAGCACAAGACTGATGCATAAGAGAAACGTATACACATTTATCTAAGTTTTATGTGAAATAGGAGACTTCATAAGGAAATTTAAAACACACACAGAAATGGTTAAACCTGAGTATTTTTATAGAGGTTTTTGACAAAGAATGAAAATTATGGGAAAAAATGACATCTAAAGAATATGCAGTGAGTGTAATAACCTGGGGTAAGCAGCAATGTCTGTTCCTTCAGATTCCTACAGAGATACAAAGACCTGTTTCAGGAGAGGTCAGATAGTCCTTCCCGCATCTGCCTTTTCTTAGATTTCTCCAGGTAAAATATTCAAATTGCCAAGGTGCATGTCCTGAACCCATCACATGGACTCATTTTTATTTTCAGACACACTGGGGATGTTACAGGAGAAGAGCAGCAACCATTTAAAAGCAATTGGAGGAGGTACAAATTTCACCTTTTGGGGGGTAAGTTTTACAGGTAATATTGCAGAAGTAAATATAATTTGAGGTTAAAAAAAGTCAGGGATTTTCCTTTAAAATATCCATGTTTGTGAAAATCTGATTAAAATCACTACCAATCATCTATCATTGTGTAAGTCCCTGTTTGGAGCTAACATTAACTTTTTTTTTTTTGGAAAGCAAACATCATTTCATATCTATTTTGTGCAGCATGTATGTTGAATCCCTGGTTAGCATGCCATAAAATTTGTTTAAATTAAATAAATGATTGAATTAACAAAGGAACAGATTTTGAATATCTTACCACAAAAAGAGGTTCTATTTATTAGTAGTCAAGAAAGGTGGTATAGATATGATTCCAAATATCTGAACAAAACTCAAATTTTTTCCAAATATTTGGACAACTGCTATACTCAGGTATCATTGAGTATTTTCTTTTACAAACCACTTTTAATAATTATTGTTGAAGAATAAGAATTGTAACTGTCATTATTTAAAGATTCTTACAAAATTTTATGTTTTGAGGATTCTATGGCCATATTTTGTCATATTATGAATGTTATGAATTTTAGTCTAAAATTCAAAATATTATCTTGATGTTTTATAGAGTATAAACCCAGGTAGATGAATATAGTTCTGGTCATATCACTAAATAGATTAGTTGTGTGAAGGGTTTTTTATAATTTTCTGTAAAAAGAATAGTGTTTTATCATTTATTTCTAATGATAAATAAAAATAAATCCCATGAAAACTATCTTAGAAGGTAAATGTGTAAAATGGAAAAGATGATGGATTGTTTGCTGCTTCCAATGCAATCATCCTGTGAAATTTTAAAAAAAATTAGGGCCCTGGCTAGTGTAGCTCAGTGGATTGAATGCAGACTGGGAACCAAAGAGTTGCCGGTTCGATTCACAGTCAGGGCACATGCCTGGGTTGTGGGGCCAGGCCCCCAGGATGGGGTGAACAAGGGGAAACTGCGCATGGGTATTTCTTTCCTTGTCTTTTCCTCTCTCTAAAAATGAGTAAATAAAATCTTTTAAAAATACATTTAGGATTTTTGTAGAATACTTTTTCAAATTTGTTGGTAGCATGTTTTAAAAAATTAGTCACAGTGGTTGCCATTTGCTGCTTCTGTTTACTTTCCACATTGCAATTCTTTGATGCAGAGGTATCAGAATTCTTTAGGATGCTTTATCGTACTTATTTATATCATATATGCATTTAGTTTCCTTTAAACTCCCCGAGAAGCTTCTGAGCTTTACCAAACGTTCATTTTATGGGTCTCTGTATGAAAAAAAATACGACAAAAACAACTCCTTCCCAATTTCTAAACACAATGTGAGAGTCTCATGGTTTCAAAAGACTCCAACATGGCAAAGGTGAGGCTCAAATTTGTGTCCAAGGACCTTCTCCTTACTAAAGTAAAAACTAACTTAATCCTGTTTGGAAATGACCAGTGTTCGCAGGAAATTCTTCTGTAGGAGGTCCCACCATACTGAACCTCATAAAGCATTCTCGAATCCAGGATCATTCAAATTTGAACATCTGATAGATACCAAACACTAGCAGACTAGTCAAAGTCAGAAATTATTTCATATTCTAAGTGATTAATTCTTTAAGTATTCAGTCTAAAAACAGCCCAATATATATTACTTAACAGAGCAATTAATACACTCAAAAGAGTCTTTGTATTTAGATATAAAATGACTTTTATATATTTTTGAAATGGGTGAACTTTACATTTTCTTTTGTAAAACATACAGGACAGGAATGATTTTGCTATCTTTTCCAAGAGAGAGAGTCTTTCATAAGAATGGGCTTCTACCATGTCAAGGATATCTATTACGCCCACAACCTCAAAGACTCACTTTGTAGATATTAAAAATAATTAATTAAAATATATTAATATTTTGTATCACTCAACTATTTAACCCAGTACATAGATAATTCATAGTATAATTATT
Organism: Carollia perspicillata; assembly: GCA_004027735.1. Lineage (NCBI taxonomy): Eukaryota > Metazoa > Chordata > Mammalia > Chiroptera > Phyllostomidae > Carollia > Carollia perspicillata. The sequence continues at coordinate 91,041 of PVKM010000801.1, read as the reverse complement.
TAGTGAATCATAGAATGAAAAGTACACATGTAATACAATGAATGTGATAGGCATTTACATATATACACACAAATATATAGGAAAGGAACCAGAAGTGTCATTCTAAAACTATTATATCTGGTAACAGAATTGTGTTTTAATATGTTTATTTTTTTCTAATGTTACTTTAGAATTAAAGAGTGGGACTAAGTACTTAAGAGTTATTAAGTAAGAAAAAATAAGATAAAGCCGGAACTTATAATTATGTTTCAATTTGGCATTTTTTAAAATCAGAATTGATAGTGCAAAAGGTATAGAGTTGCCTAAGAAAGCTTTTAAAATATGATCAACTTCTCCACTATCAGTGATATAAAATGAGATGAAGTATGAATGATTCATGGATATCACTGAATCTATTTCCTCTTCAAAAAGAAAATATGGTTTCTTCAATATAAATGGTTCCTGAAACAGGAATGTATACTATCTCGGAGACTCTTTAGGTTATGGTGTGTTTACAGTGTTGAGATTCCCTTTCTCTATTTTCCTAAGTGGTCATTATAAGGGTTATAGGCATTTTCTTCTGTGTAAATGTATGTTATCCATCTCAATAATTTTTTGGATCGTTTCTTTAAGCGAAGAGTAATGAAAATAAAAAGGAAGGATTATGTCTTCACTTTAGAGATTATTTGCTGAATGAAGAATTCATACTTTTAATGATGCAGCTGTCATAGCTATTTATGAAAAGAACTCTCCTTGTAGCTTCAGTTGTTAACAAAATTAACAAGACAAATATATTCTGTGCCTCACCAGTCTTTCTAAATTATCTGTGCAAATTAACAATGAGAATTGAATAAAAGGGTGAGTGACTACAAGCTAAAAATAAAATTTAAAGCAGCCAAGAAACATGGCTTTCTGGATCAAGAAGCCATACTTGTAATTTCTTTTATAAAAGATTTCTAGGATAGTTACTTTTTTCAAAATAGTTTGTCATTAATTATGATACATGACACCTGCTATATTTTTTAGCCATTTTTTATGGATGTTCTGAGAATGGAATCAATTCCTATAAGTTTCATTGTTCTGTCTTGCTAATATATTCAAATCATACTGCATGCTGCTCATTAATAACACTTGCCTTAGTGATCCTTCATAATAACATGAAGCAACTTAAATATTTTTAGAATAAAAATTAAAGCACAACTTCAAATAATTTAAATTCAAAGTTAAAATAAAGATAAATTGTACTAATGCCCAATAAGGTAACTGAGGTCCAAGGAGCCAGGCAGGATCTGTCCAGTCGGCAAATGTAGCAAATCAAAATACAAGACACCCAGTTCAACTGAAATTTCAGATAAATAGCAAAAACGTCTCTGACTCAAACGGGCCACACACTAAACAAGTGTTCATTGTGCGTCTGAAATTCTGACACCTACATGAACGGAGTTTTAGCTGGAACCTGAGTACATATGTTTTGCAATCACTACTTTCAAGCTCCAGATTCTTAGGCTGTATTTCAGGTTTGGTTTTAGAAAACTATTAGACTTGAAATTTAGAAGAACTCAAGTGTGTTCATTAAAATACACATGAAGGAAGGCATCAGTAAAATATATCAGGTTTATTTTCATTTACAATAAAAATCGAGTCACTTTATAAATTTATTTCCATTTCAAAAATTTATTGTTGTTCTCCATCAGAGAAATAAAACTCCTAATTACTACAGAGCACATTTTATTTAGTATGGTTTCAACACAAACGGGATAACAATGATTTATTTCTTTTAAGGAAATAAGCAAAATCATGTATCTGTGATTCCGCCATGCATTAAAGAATAAAACTATTCATATTCCAAAATGTAGGTTATGTCAAAAACAAAAATGTTTTCAAATAGTTATGCATTCATTTACCAATATATGAATAAAACATCTTACAGTGTCCATGAATTCTTTATATTCTCTCCTGATGTTTTGTTGTTAAACAGACATTGCTTCATCCTTGAGCTTGAAGATTTAATTTGATAACTTGGATGTTTTATCTTTTGTCATTGTGAACTTCACAAAAGTCTATTTTTTCATTGTTTTTCTTGATTATTTTCAAAGTGTGCAAATCGGTAACTATGCTAATGAAAAGAGAAAGGCAATTCACTGTGTTGTACTCATTTATATTCAATTTTATGGGAAATAATATTTCACAAAGTAAATTCAAAGCATTCAAATGAAAATGACCATTAATATTATGCTTTTGAAAGCAGATGCATGACATTGCTTGGAATGTGAATTCTGAAACTTGGTTTGCCTGCCTTTAGACCCCCCTGTACAACCGACTACTTGATTGACGTTGGGCGGATTCTGCACATCTGTGCCACACTTGCTTCATCTGTAAAACGGTGATGATGAGAAACGGTGATGATGAGGATGGTGATGATAATAATACTTTCACCTAAGAGAGTTCAGGTGAGACTTAAATGAATTAATTCTTGAAAAGTTCTTAAAATTGTATAAACATGACCTTGAATGACAGCTGATCTTCATATGTTGGTTAATTCACTAGTGTCTAGGACATTAACATACTTTCAATCATTTTATAACTAATTGCAATTAATCGTGTTAACATTTTAATTGCAGTATTTGACATATAGCTCAGGCATGATTATATCAGACATGTAAAACAAAGCTACTATACTTACTAATTTTGAAACTCAGTAATATTCAAATATACAATCACATATACAGAATATTTTAGAGTTGTTAAAATGTATGCCTACAAAGATGAGCTAAAACTGTTATTAAGTGCTATCATTGGTACAAAACAGATACTTTTTGTTTAATAAAATCTGATATATTACCTTGAATTTATACATTAATAACAATGATGTGAGCACCCTGGACTCAAGAAATGTAACTCATCTAGATTAAAAACAATTTTAGATAGTAAAATAGATTAAATCTTAGGTATTTTCAAGTAACAACCTCACACTAAACTTTCATTCACATCATACATAACCTAATATAACATTACATAGCTAATTTTTTATTTTATTTTATATTATTTATTGTTGTTCAATACAGTTGTCTCCCTTTTCCTCCCACCTCTCCCAGACAACCACCAATCCCTACCTCCCACCCTCAATCTTACCCCACTTTGTTTTTGTCCATGTGTCCTTTATTCATGTTCCTTGACAACCCCTCCCCTTAGTTAACTTTTTATAGGGTCATAAAAGTCCCATATTTTGCCCTGGCTGGTGTAGCTCAGTGGATCGAGCACGGGCCTGTGAAGCAAAGGGCTGCCGGTTCGATTCCCAGTCAGGGTACATGCCTGGGTTGCAAGCCAGGTCCCCAGTAGGGGACACATGAGAGGCAACCACACATTGATGTTTCTCTCCCACTCTTCCTCCTTTCCTTCCCCTCTCTCTAAAAATAAACAATTAAATAAATATTTAAAAAGTCCCATATTTTAAAAACCACATCAGAATTACCTTATCACAGTTTTCAAATTACATGACAACTAATCACTATATTAAAATGATTTTAAAACTCTTGATGTTTTTGAGATACTCATTCTGTGTGGTATGGGGTATGTGTGTATGTATGTGTCTTAAATATAGAGAAGATGAGCAAGCAATTGAGGTATTTCTATACTCATATTAAACTAACATGCCTATCAAATATTTGCTGTATATAGTTTTGCCTTGTAGTTGCTGTTCTCATTGCTATTTTGGCTTTCTATCAGGACACTGTAGGGAGAATATTTTAAATGCCTAATAAAGCTCCAGAGGCCTCCAAAGTCACAAGGACATTAGAGGTTTCTGATATTTACACAAATGATGACACAGTCACCATCTGGCATTAGAGGAAAAAACAAATGAAAACGGGTTCATTATACTAGTGACAGTTACTGGTTCCACCCCAGACCACCTCAGACATCATCAGGGACTTCATAAGAAATACCAGTTAGTGTCAAGTATGATTGAAAGCACGAATTCCCTTTTAAAGGACCCTTAAGACTTATTTCATTAATTGCTCATGATCTCCTGAGGAACCTGTCCACTTCTAGTCTTCTTAAATGGAAAGAGTACTAAAATTATCATTATTATTCCCTTTATTGTTCCATATCCAATGCATTGAAGTTCATTGCCTTTTTTAAGTGACATCTATTTTCTGCTTCAAAAGCTCAAATCTGTTAAACATGTTTCATCAGATACAGATTTCTGCTTTTTTTCTCCACAACTGTAGGTCAATTGCTAAACCCTGTTTTTTTATATCTCTAAATCTGTAATTCTTGCAAATTAATCATTCATGTACATTATCTTTGTACTTATGTAAATAACTAGTTATCTCAGCTCTTCGATCATATCTCCCAATTTTCCATCATTCTTTCTCACAGTCACAACCTGAAACTTGTGCACTAGCTCCTTCAAAACTTGGCTTTCCATATTTTAGCAGTTGTTTCAACAGATTAAAGTGCCTAGACTCTTAATGTAACAGGGGGCAGCCAACAGGGAAGCCCCAAATGGGGATTTGTAATAGGGTCCAGAAGAGCTCAGAGATAAATGGCTCCACACCACAGGGCCACACACACCCAGAATGCTGGCAGCTGTGACCAATTGTGGGAGGAGCCAGAAATGGGGCTGCAGAGGAAGTTGGCACAGGGATTTAAATGGAGGCCTGGCAGCCATTGGGCGTGTCTTTTGGGGGATGCCACGTCTGTTTAGGACCACTCAGTTTTGGTGGCTTGGTTGGGACCATGCAGCCTGGGTGAGAGTACCAGGAGGCTTTGGAAGTGCTCCCTTTTGCCACATAGAGGGTGCCAGGAAGACTGTGTGCATTTGTGGAGAACCTTAGTTTGTATTTCAAATAAATAATAAGTTCCTTTCCTTTTCACTGATCTGTGTCATTGAGAGATGTCTTTCCAATTGGCGGCAGGCAATGGAGCCCAGTAGGTGGTCTGGACGGTATTATTATACCATCCTTTGGGGGATCCCTGTTCTGTTCTGTAACATTAACAACATCAGTTTTTCACAGTGATCATTACTCTTGCTTTTCACTTCCATCCTCAAATGAATTCTGAAAAATGGTTGAATCCAAATATCCATGGTCCTAAAGTTCTGGAGAAAATGACCTATTTAACTGACAGTTTTCATGTTAAATTGAAACCTCAAATGGGCAACTTTACCAAGCTATCCAAATATGTCTTAATTACATTTAATTTGATCTCATATAACTATTTTGCTTTTTCAAGTTTCTCCTCAAACCACCAACACTTCCTCCATTCTTCCCTTACAGTTGGCAGCATTGCCTGAAAACCTATTCTGAAAATGGATCCCATCAGATAGGACTTTATAATTATTCTATCACCACATGAATAAACTTATTTACGTGTTTCTTTATATTGTTTAATTTTACAGTGTAAAAATTTTTGTTACCTGTCATCAAAAACTACAGTTTTCTCTTTTGCTCTGAAACTCACCCCCTTTTTACTACTCATGAACTATACTGCAGCAGTTACTGGAAGCATACAAATATATGCATTTGATGGGACACCTCTCTTGATCTTCTGTCTCATTTTTTCCCCATTTACTGCAAAAAAAAAATTCACATGAAAAAGTGCTGCGACTCTCTTCATTTGCACTTACCTAATTCAGTTAAAGCCATAGCTCTCCACGTTCCTGCCAAGGTCACAATGAGCATCTTTATTGCTGAAATCAATGAAGTTGCTTTGTCTTCATTTATAGCAACTGTACAGCAGTGTTTAATGGAATTGATCTTAAAAGAATTCTTGATATTTCTCATGGGATGCTTTTCTCTATATTTAATAGTTCTTATTTCTGCATAAACTGAAATATACCAAGAAACATCCTTGGGTTTCTTTTTGTATATTTTTGTTTTGTTTTGTTTTGTTTTGTTTTTCTCCTCTATGTACATTCTTTCCCTAGGTCATTCTTTATACATTTAACTTCCATCTATGTACTTGTAATTCTCAAATATATCTCTCTATGTCTAATGCTTCCTTGTGATTCAAATGTGTATATAAAACCTATTGCATAATTGTTAGATAGCAGGGTGACTAAATCATCACAAAATTAAATGTCATTAATTCTTTACCTAATCTACCAAATTTAATCCTCCATTATTTTTTACCATTTCACCTGGGTGCCCTAACTAAACTCTAGGATACCCCCTCCTCATTTCTAATGATACAGCCCTAGCACAGGGGAACTTGCTTGTCTTGTGGATAACTAGATAGTTTCCAAATATTTTTAAATACAGGAGAGAAATTCCACAATTATTTTTGGAGCTTTTCTTTAATTGAAATAAGAGAAATTAGGGAACTGAGACTTTTTAGTATTTTGTTGATATGCCTCTAATTGTAAGAAATAACTGACTATTTAAGAATTTTTTATAATGAAGGGTCAAGAGGTACACCACCTAACACTTTGTATGACAACAGTTTTTATATAAGGGATGCAGACTTTTTTCATTACACCTGTGATTTTCAGTGTGTTGTATCACTGCCGCAGAATTACCACTGTAGTTCCCGGTTGAACATCCTTGTGTAACAATAACACAAACAATAAGAAAAAGGGGGATGCAATGTTCTTTTTTTCATGGACTACTATAGTAAGAAGAGATTACTAGTCTGTGATATGGTCATAAATCCTTGACATATTTGCCATTTGGCCAAGAGATGCTTACCAACATCCTCATACTCACCTCTCCTATGGCCATCTCTCCTCAGTTGACATGCTAGCCATCCTGTGTGTAATAGTGATTAAATTATCCTTATGGAATGCATTGACAAGTTTAGGGAAAAAATCTTATTTTAGTCGCAACCTATCACTGCCTAACTGTCACTTAGATTTCATATATGATAAATGGGGTGCACTTATACTAAGCGCAGCCCCTCTTCAATTAAAAATAAATACTTTTACTTCTGCGATACCGCTGTTTCTCCACTTGCCTTGTAAGCACCACCCTGTGCTTGGGGGAGCCCCTCCTTCCCACTGGTGTGAGCATTACTAAACTTTGATATTTTATGTTTGATGTTGGTCATGTCATTCATTCAGCCATCTAGTAAGTTCCCACGTGGAAAATGGTGAGGCTGATGGTTTGATCACCCTAGGCCCACTGGAAATAACTATTCTCACTCTCCCCTCCATGAATCAAGATGAACTATTGTACTTTAGAAATCTTCACTAGCTTCTCCCTTTTCTCATTGACGACCTCCTATCTTTACTCTATGCCAATAAATGACAAAGGAAACAAGATTGCTATACGGATTTAATCTGATTATAATTAACCTTTTAGGGCTAATCAATTGGGAGGAAAAATGAGAAAGTGTTCTTGACTAAGTAACCAACATTTTGTGATACAATTCCTATTAAATAAGGATTGCCAAATTTAACAAAGAAAAATACAAGATGCACCCCAAAATTTGAAAATCTGGCCAACAATAACAATTTATTTAGTATAATTATATAATTAGAATTACTTAGCACAAGGACTAATATATACTCATAGTAAATATTATTCATTGTTGATCTGAAATTCAAATTTAAGTGGACTTCCTGCATTTGACTTGGTAACCCTACCTTTGATCAAACTATGAAAAAAGCAAATATAATGTATTCTCATGTGCCAAATTATCATTCAATGCCCTTCCATTCCATGAAATATTTACTGCTTAAGTAGAACAAAATTATTACACTGACACTAAAGTTCAAGTCTCTCTCTTTATTCGCCTTTTCAAGATTTCCCTCTGATTCAGTCATTTTGCATGCAAGTATTGCTCTTCTATTAAAAGCACCATTTTGTTGAGAAAATAGCTTTGGAACTAATTTCAGAGATAGAACTAATTTTAAACTACATTAAACTGTTATCTGTGTGACCACAGCTATGCCTCTACTTAAAATGCTTTTGAGCTGATGAGAGATTAGAATAGTTTAAGATATTTTTAGAATATAACATAGGAATGTGTTATATCATTATTATGCAATAACTACCAAAGAACTTGTCTGAAGTTTGATAACAAGAGTTCATTTTGCCAGTGTTATGTATTCTCCTCTACTTAGAAGTCAGAGCTTCATGGAAAAACAGTATCATTAACATTTTCACGGAGGGAGTGTCACAGAACCCCTGGTAGCTTCTAGGGGCCAATGTTGTCAGACATTTCATTAGCTCTTAAAGTGCAAAATTGATGGAAAGAAGGGGAAGAGATTTGTCAAAGAACATATATAGATGACCATGGATATGCACAGTGGTGTGGGGATTGACTGTGGGATCAGGGGGGGGCAGAGGAAGGCCAAGGGGGAAAATTGAGACAACTGTAACAGAATGCACAAGAACAATAATATAAAAAACACAAAAATTCATCTCTTGCTTTCCAACCATTTAACTGTTACAAGGATTCACATTTCAGTAAAATTTCTAACAAAGGCACACGAAAAGTGACACCAAAGTTTGCAGTCTCTGACTCTGTCCTGCCATATTTTATAACAAAGAAAGCTTTGGTGTGCTGATTGCACTTCAGCTAATATTAGTGATTCTATCCTCTCAGGAGGTGATATTATCCAACCTTGTCACCACACAGGTGCGAGCCTTCTCTTATGTCAAGGAGCCCTTGCAGATGGCTGGGAATGGTGGCAGTGTTCAGCCTGAGTGTCTGTCACCACAGCAATGCAGTGGGGCAGCAGGAGCGGCCTCCAAGATCCAGCTCACCTGGCAGGTGTTTGCTTCCATCTCTACAAAGTTCAAAGGAAAAGAACAGAGTAAAGAGAGGGAAAGAAATAAGAAGAAAAACACCATTTCCCTTCTAAACCACGAAGGAATTTGATTGGAGTCAGATGATTTAAGTGCAAAAATGAACATGTGGAGAATAAATGAACATTTAACATAAGAGAAACAGAGCTCACCTCTCAGCTAGTCACGTAGAACCACACAAGGTTACATTTGCAGCTTCACTCTTTTCCTTGAGAAAATCCTTGAGATTTTCACATTTCTTTTAAAAAAATCAAGTGGTTAAAGGCTATATTAAACCTTCGCATAGTTTAATCTTATACACATAGCTAAGGTCAAGCTTTCGTTAGCCAAGAAAAGAGGATAACAGACAGAGCACAGAAGATTTCCAGGGCAGTGAAACTACTCTGTACAGTACAATAATGGTGGAGATATGTCACTTCCAATCTGTTAAAACCCACAGAATGTACAGCACCAAGGTGAACTTTGGGTACAAGTGATGCTGTTGTAGCCTTATCGATTGGAACAAAGGGGCTGCTGTGAGGGGTGCTACTGGAAACGGGGGAGGCTGTGCAGGTTTGGGGCAGGGGATAGAGGAGAAGGCCCCTTACCGTCGGCTTGAGTTTGCAGTGAACCTAAAATTGCTCTAAAAATAAAGCCTATTAGAAAAAGAAAAAAGGAAATTATTTCAACAATTATTTTGTCATATTCAATCACCAACCACACATCATAAGTATAGACATAACTTTGGCATATTTGATAAATGTGAGTCTAATAACCCAAACTAACTATGATAATAAAAATAGGAAATTCTTAGATTCGTCAGAAAGTTGAGGAGAATGTACTTGTAGATTAACTCTTAAGACCTCAAAAACTGAAGTGCAAGATTCAACCATGAAACAAAAGATCTTTTAAAAATAAATTTGTGTGGTAGGTAGGACAGTATTGAAACTTGATAGAATACACATTATAAAATAAAATCAGTTTTATATTAAAACTAGCATTTATATTTTACTCTAAAATATTATTTTCAAGTATAATGCTTGAAAATTGAATTTTTAATTAGGGTCAATGCTCACAAGACATATATTCCAGGCATATGAGCACCATTTAAATTGTGTGCCAGCCTGGCATTTTTCTATTCAGAACTGAGAAAATGAGTTTCAAGAAGTATGAAGACTCAGAACATTAATTTACCCTCTTATTTATCCCTCTAATTCAAGATTAGTAAAATGACCCTTTGCCTTCATTAAACCGGCTACGTAAATAAGTATTGCAATTAAATTCTAACCACTGAATGTCAATTACTTGCAGATTAGGAATGAATTTATTCAGATCACTAGGGAAATTGATCTTGTACCTCTTCTCGAACACAGGAAGATTTCGACATTTATCTCATTTGGATCTGATGAGGGGCTGGCCAAGCACATTCCCTTTACTAATTTTCTTTCTTAGCTGTGAAAATTATGTTCTATTTGTGGGCCAGGTGTTTTAGTATAGTTCATATATATGTTCACACTGCTTTAGTAGTTTAAGCATAAATTAAAACATGATCACATTTCGTGACGCTTCTTTATAACAGACAACCCTCTGATAATGCTTCTGATCCTTAAAGAGTACAATGATACTAAAGAATGTGTTAATTTATGGTTTAATAGATTTTTCTGAAATAGCTTTAAAATTATTTTATGTCAGTTGATACACGAGTGAGGCAATTACAAATACAACATTTATTTAACTAAATTTTTAAAAGATTCTAAATATGATTTTTAAAGCTAATTGTTTCTCTAAAATGACTTACTATAGTGTTTTGAAAATTATATTAAATAATAAACAAATCCTAGTACATTTTCTGCTGTTATAAATGACTCACTTTATGAAATATTAATATTTAAAGAGTCCCAGAAGATTTAAAAAGGCAAAGAAGAACATAAAAAAGGGTGGGATAAAAAATAAGTTCAAGAAAATGGAAAAACATTTTTTACTAGAAGAGTGATATTTTAACTTAGAAAACATATTTGGTAATAACTTGGTGTTTTTAAATCCTATAGATTAGTATCTATTAGCTAAAATATTTTGGTTGTCTAGATAGACAGGATTTGTTAAATAAGATAGATGTTTTTCCAGCAAGGAACTCAAAAACCAAAGTCAAAGTATTTGAATGATAAGGGGGTTCATCATATTACATAATTACTTCTGCTACTGAATTATTTACATCCTGACAGTCACCAGGAACCCAAATTCCTTTCACATTTTTATCCTCTCAGCTTCATCAAGTTAGTTAATTTACCTCTTAGGCCACAGGTTGCTGCAGCAGCTCCAAGCATCACAACCATGGGAACTACTGTTCATAGAAAAAAACACTGTTATAACTTTATTTCTATTGTTTACACTAGTGCTGGTGTCCCCATTTTTCTCCCTTCACCCACCCCCACCCATTCCCCAGCACCCTTTCCTCTGGCCATCACCACACTGTCGTTTGTGTTTATGGGTCAAGCGTATGCTTTTGGCTGATCCCTTCACCTTCTTTCATCTAGTCTGCCTTCCCCTATGTTTGCCTTTTTTGTTGTTAATAACTAAAGTATATTTCCTAGAAGCCCCAAAGTTTTCTTCAGTACCTCACTAATAGGAATTGTGTTGCATTAGCTACCTAACCATTTGAAAGGAGATTAGAATTATCATCATTGCATTAAATTAATTAAGATTCTCTTTAATGGCTAAGACTTGAAATTAACTTTTTCCCGTGGCATTTAAAAAATTATGGACATGTGAAACAAACAAATCAGAGGGCAATTGACAATAGAGAAGGGGAAATTGCCATAATACAAGCAACATCGATTTGACTGCTACAAAAGTGTAAATCATGCTGTTAATCAAAAAACAACAATAAAAATAAGTCAGAAGTATAAATGAAAATCAAAATACATCTGTTACATGATGAAATCATTCACCATGACATACCCTAATGGTAAAACCACATTCCCCGCTTTAGTTTATGTCGTATTATGGAAGTGTGATGATTTAAACTGCTTTGTTCACATAAATGCAATTTTCTTCATAATCAGAACCTATCTAATAAGTTTAATCATTTGAGATGTGTGGATCAAAACTACTTTTACCCTTAAGAATTACTTGAATCTTGGTAAGTAAATCTCAAATAAATAAATAAAAGGAAAAGAAGAGGAGAAACTAGAAGCTTTCTCTTTATGCCTTAGCAGATACTTTTTCTCTTTCTTGCTTTGTGTCGTATGTCAAAATCTGTTTATTTCTTTTAATTCCATGTTATTCCACCTGACTCCTTTTGTTTCCATGCCTCCTTTTGGTCTCCTCTCTTCATCCCTTTTGTCCTTTTGTATCTGTGCCCATGGATGTCCGAGGTGCTATGTTGGACCTGATGTAGAGGAAGTAGTGCTGCATGGGTCAAGTTCTCAGAGAGGAAGATAGAGACCTCAAGGTTCTCATTATCTTTAGGACATAGAAGGGCATGTATGGAATCATACTGAATACCTGTCAGAGTACCATAGAAATGAGGAGAAAGAACTTCTGAGTAGAAGATGGACAAAGACTGCATTAATACAGTAAAATTTGGTTTGAACAATGTCTAGTTAAATTTTTTACCCATAACATTAGAGCAATACTTAGAAAAAATAGTAATATTGGCACCATGACGTGGAAGAGAAACTTATTTTAGTAATTTATATACCAGACATCGTATCATGCATACATTATTTCATTTAATCATATAATTATTTTGATAAGTTGATATTTTTCATATTTTAGAGGACAGGAAAGTTACACGAAAAGGTCATGACATCTTGCCAGAAATTACAAACTAACACTTAGGGGGATATTTCCAGAGCCAGTATTCTTGTTCATTACAGTTTTTAGACTCCCATGGTAGATATTCACTCAATGAATTGTAATTAAAACTGACTATATATTTTTTGATAAGCAAATATTTTAGGATTGGAAGAAAATTATAGTAAAAGAATTTTACCCACTTGTTTCCACATAGAGACTGTGTCTTAGTTAAATGTGCTGGGATCTATTACATGAACTGTCACAAAGAAAGTCTGCTCCAATAATGTGATAGCTGTTTATCTTCTCAACTGCCACGTGAGCAATATTTCTTCTCAGTAATTTTCTAAAGCAACAAAAGTGACTTTTTATTGTAAAAAGGCACTATTACAGAGAAAACATGACTTTTATTTAAAGACAGAAGTCTAACATTGCTGAGAAGACAGAAGCAGCCTAATGCGAAACATAGTTCCTCTGATTCTATATTTAGTAAGAGTGCATATTTTTTCAACTTAAAGCATGGTTTACACATTTTAACAATTGATTTACTTTGTAAGGTTTAAAAGTATACATGTTTCACTCCTGTCTGAGACAGCTTGGGACTAAAGTACAACATTAAAAAGGATGCAAAAAATTTGTTAATATAAAAAGTAACAACAATAATACAGCAATTTTCAGTAGTAACTGTGAAAAAATGTGGGTGGATCTATCACTAAAGGCCAAGATTTAAAGCGTAGGTCCTCGAGTATGTTCTGAAAGTAAGTTCGTTCATCTTCATCCAAAGACCTTTTCCAAGGTTAAGATTCACTATGGAAATTATTCTGGTGAAATAATAACCATTGTCATATTTAATTGTTTATTTAATATGGGGAAGAGACCCAGCTTAGTATAAGGCATCATTATTTCATTTATTTCTCACAATATTCTTGTAAATTAAGTGGGGCTATTTCCTCATTTTACAGATTAAAACAGAAAACATGAGTTGATTCGTTTACCAAAACATGTCGTTTCCTTGGAGCAGAAGTCAGAACCCAAATCTGGAGGACCATGAAGCCTAGATCATCTTAATCATCTTCAGTTTCTTATTTTACTAAAAGCAGTGTTCTTTCAAATTCCCATCCTATTTTCCCAGGGCTTCTGGGCTTCTCTGAGAGAAGGCAGATGTTGACATGACCAGCAGTCGTAGCATCAGCTCTGCTCATCTACATGCTTTTTTAAATGTTCTCCAACAAATGTGATTACTCAAAGCTTTCTGATACTTCAGATCTTTTTCAACAAAGTGGTTGTCCCATATGGAGAATAATATTTCAATACAACATGGATAATTAAATTCACTGAGGGCCAGCTATTTGACAGCCATCACACATAAACTGTGATTTTGTTTTCAAAACAGATAAATATTTGTACCCCCTTATTGATAGAAAAGGCACAACAAGACTCATCTGTATTAGGTTACCTACGATTCCGTAGCTTAATTCAACATTATTTCTAAATTGTATGGAGAGGTCACCATCTGCTGATTTCTGGGCTAGTTCGTGAGGTTTTCATTTACAGCACAAGGTCCCTTGTTTCCTGCCACCTTGAAAGGTGTTGGGAATGAGTCTAAAAGCTATGCTATTGCCCTGATTTGTGTAGCTCAGCTGGCTGGGCGTTGGCCCATAAAAGCTATGCTAGCACTTTCCACTCAGCCGTATCTGTTTTCCATCACTAACGGTCCTCAAAATCTTCACACACAGGCATAACTGAGGCATGTGAGAGGTTGTTTTTCCTATAAAAATATATTCAGTTGTCATTAGTTTATGTGTCTAGAAAATGCAACCTAGTTCAGGAAAGAAAATAATGGTGAATTTCTCTGCATATTAGTCTGACACCCATCAGATGTGTGTCTGTAAGGAATACACAGCAGGAGAGAAACACTCTTTTGTTTTGCTTTGCATTCCAAAATGTTCAAGTAAACTGAAATTGAAAGCAATCAATTAAACTCACAAGGTAACAGGTAAGGTCCTTTTGTATCCCTGAGTTTTAGTGGTATTAAAATAACTGTTTAGATAGACACTGATGACCTTGTCAAAATATAAAGGAAATTTGACAGAAGGACACATTGATAATATATTATTCTGTCAGTTAAGTCTGCAATTTCTGTTGGTCACCAATGGATAGTTCATTACATTAAACGACGCTATTGTAAAATGAGGTGTCGATCAGATGACATGTTCCAAAAGAGCATCTGTGTCTAATATCTTGAATAAAAAGTTCATATTTTAGTTAATTATAAGCAAATACCTATAATAGTAGGAATTAAAAAATCACCTTCATTATCTGGAGTATTTATTAATTATAATACCCATTCATTCAGCAACTGAAGTCCAACTTTGCATTTGGATATTGCAATTTTCTATTTAAATTAAAAATTATCTGCTCAAATAAAAGTTCGCTTTTGTGACCAGGAGTCCTTTCAATATCTAAGTTCTGTTCTATTAAGCAAAATGGGACGATGACTAACTTTTGTTTATTTCTTTTCATTTATATCACATCTAACCACACAAGAAAATGTTTTACAAAAGCTTGAGTCACTTGATATTTTGAAGTGCTTTCCCTCCATCTCTCATGAATGTGATGTAAATTAATCTTTCTGTGTAAGTTAAATACTGTATATTTCTGTGCAATTCCCATGTGACTTGCTAGCACTACAGAGGTAGTAGTGCAAGTGAAAAAATAGTCACTGTGGCTAATGGCAATGGTTTTAGAGAACAAGGTATAGACTATAATATATAAATAAATGCATGCATACACACACACACACACACACATTTTATGCTCTAAATTGGGTGTATTGTTGTATAGCGTTGTTTTCTGACTGCTGCTTTCTCTGCATCCTCAAAACTGTCCAACAATGACCCCTAACTCCTGATACTGACACTTATTTAGCACCCAACTGTATTGTACCAGGGTTGATCTAGTACTAATGGAGTGTGACAGAGGTTATGGTATGTCAATTCTCAGATGGATTTGGACTGCAGCTTCCATCTTGGACTTTTTGCATCTCTATCCCCCTCTCAAGCAGGTTTGTGAGGAACTGAATCTATCAACAGCTATATTAGTGAGCTTAGAAAACAGACTTCAACTCCAATGTAGTATTGACTTGGATGCACACCAGGCTGACAGCTTGATTGCAACCTCTTGACAGACCTTAGCTAAAGTCACCCAGCTAAGAAGCTTCCATATTTCTAACTCTTAGCAACTGTGAGATAAATGTATATTTTAACTAAATCTGGGGACAAATTGTTATGCAGCAATAGATACAGTAAGCTATCTGTTCATCTATGCACAGTTGCTTTGCAATTGTGCTTAATGAATTAAGTCATTTACTTAATATCTTTCATAGGTTATTGCTTTGTGCTTTTTTATTTTATTTTTTTCTAATCAGTGTTTCAGAGCAACTTCGTTCTATTTTTTCATTACCATTTGTTCCCCTTATACTCCTTTTCCCTCTGTAGTCACCATAGTGATGTCCAAGTCCATGAGTTCTTTTTCCTTTTTGCTCAGTCCTTCCCCCCACACCTTCCCCCACCTTCCTATCATCCTACTCTCTATCTATGAGTCTGTCTCTATTTTGCTTGTTAGTTCAGTTTGTACTTTGGATTCCACACAAGTGAAATCATAGGGTATGTGTGTTTCTCAGACTGGTTTATTTCACTTAGCTTAGTGTTCTCCATGTCCATCCATACTGTCACAAAAGGTAAAACTTTTTTATGGCCAAATAGTATCCCACTGTTTAAATGTCCCATAGTTGTTTTATCCGCTCATCTACTAATGGACACTTGGGCTGCTTCCATATATTGGTGATTGTAAATAATGCTGAAAAGAACATAGAAGTGCTTGTATTTTTTCCAATTAGTGTTTTGGGTTCCTTTGGATATATTTACAGAAGTGGGATCACTGGGTCAAAAGACAGATCCATTTTTAAGTTTTGAGGTATCTCCATACTGCTTTCCACAGTGGCCACACCAGTCTGCATTCTCACCAACAGGGCAAAAGGGCTCCCTTTTTTCCACATCCTTGTCAGCACTTGTTGTTTGTTGATTTAATGATGATGGCCATTCTGACAGGTGTGAGATGGTATCTCTTTATGGTTTCAATTCTTATTGATTTAAGTTGTAAATCAATAATATTTTTTCCATAACTCTTTTTAAGGAAATTCCATACAGCTTTCCACAGTGGCTGCACCAGTCTGTATTCTTCCAACAGGGAAAAAGTGTTACCCTTTCTCCACATCTTTGCCAGCACTTGTTATTTGATAGGCAAATATTTTGTCTTTAAAAAAATAGCATTTCCTTCTCCAATACTTATTCTTATTGTGTTTTCTTGTTATATTGTACAAGGACTATAGTTAAATAATAGTGATGATCCTAGCAATTATTTGTCTATTCCTAATTTTATTTAAAAATTCTCTAGTGTACCATGATTATATATAATATTAATTATTAATATAATAAAATTCTATTTTATCATGCTAAATATAAAACCAGTTTAAAAATATATCAAGAATGGATTTGAAATTTTATAATATATAATCTAGCATGCTTTGAGATAATTACAGTTTTTTTGTTTGTTTTTGCCTTTTACTTGTTACATTGAAAGATCTATGAGCCATCTTATATTTTTAGAATTAAAAACTAAATTGATTTTCTGAAATAATAAATATCTGATTATTTTCTGTTTAAATCAATGAAATATTTTTAAATATGAGCTATTATTGTAGCATTAAATAATGTCAGTATTACTACTTCTAAAACCTCCTGAACCAATCTAATATTTATCAAGTGGTTTGCTTTTTGTAGTCTTTGCTGTCTCTACAGAAAAAAATTTATGCTGCCTGAAGTTAAGGACCATGTATTTTATTTCTTTATCAACATATTCTTGCTAAAGCATTAATTATAATGGAATTCCTACAAAAACTTTCAGTAAATGTTTCAACAAGGGAGTGAGTGTTTGGTGAGCTAGGTTTTTATTAGAGGAGCTTGTTTTTAAGTTCTTCAATGTTATTATATATTAGAAAGTATTTTCTATATTGAGAATTTTGTTATTTTTTGAGGATTTTAGACTACATTGTCATGTGCTTAAAATTGAGAATTTCCTAATTTCTGCATCTAAGAAAATGTTATTTAAAAATCAGGAGTTCAGAATCATTAGTCAACATTAAACAACTTTCTTAAAATTTATTTCTTTGCAAAACATATTTAAAATTAAATGTCACTTTAGAAAGCTACCTGTAATATCTGTTACCTACTAAGTATGTCTAAGTCTTTTCACGTGTGAGTTTAATACAGTGGCCAATACAAGGAGTAAAATGAAACAGTGGTCATTTTGTTATCACAAAAGAGAAAAATCAAGTTCATTTAAACTATTAAATAAATAGTCTATCTTTCTCTAAGGTACACTCTATGCAATTAATAATAATGAATGTAGTGCTTGTATAAAGTAGAGGAAGAATTAAATCAGCTTACTAACTCATGCATTTTAGGAAAAAGAGTGTTTTTCCCTTTTCCCTGTTCATTAATTTCCTCATTATAGATTTTTGCTACACTTCCACTAGAGATTCAGTTGTTTTCAGCCCTTGGCAATGAGTAGAGTGCTTGCGTTTATAGCTGATGGTCTGTGCTTCTGCATTTTTGCTTTGTTACATGAGTCATGTGAGGCAAATAGTCAGGCTTTTGAGATTGGAAAATTCTGTTCACCAAATTCCACCTACCCAAACCAGAGCCAGAGTGCATTGTGTAGATAATGGTTGCCCTAGAGACAGACAGATAATGAAGTACATCTCTATCAATCAACTTGAAATTAGCAGAATCATCTATCTTGAGAGAATGCTTTCCTTGGAAGTATGATAACCATGTGTAATAGTGCCTGGCTAATATAACTCAGGCTTCAGGAGAGAGAGATTTTCCCAAAATATTAGCATGACAGCAAGAGGTACATAGATTAGTAAACTGATACTCATTTCTGGAGAATAATCAAATTTTAAAATAATATTTTGTTATTTTAATCTGTTTAAGATAGAATCCCTTCACAAAGAGAGATATTATTAAAATTCCAGGTATGGAGTGAATTCTAAATATATTTATTGCTTCCTGGTGCTTTCTGAGCTAACAATTCTGGGTGTATAGTCCCCTCAAAATATCACATTCTATGATATTCCAGTAAATTTAGATGGCAGTTAACATATGTTTATATTTTCTAATTAATGCAGATTATAATTATTTGTTGATTAAATACTTTTTACCTATCAATGACAATCCAAAGAAAAATGTTATAATTTTCTCAATTTTCTACCCGCTCCATAAAAGTAAAATGTTGGCATTTGTTTCTGTATCGTTCTCATGCAAGGCATACTTTTAATGTAGATAGAATTAGGTTTAATTATATCTGACCTGAAGAACAAACACACACACAAACAAAAACAATCCTTTATCAACACAATAATTTTATGAAAAAGTAGAGAGAGAGAGAGAGGGAAAGAAATATTCTCCACGCATGGGATATTAAAGTTTATGTCAACTTGTCTGAGCCACTGGGGTGCCCAGACATTTGATCAAACATTATCCTGGGTGTGTGTAGGTGAGAGTGTTTCTGGATGAGACTAACATCGGAAAGAGTAGACTGAGGAAAACAGATTGCTCTAGCTGACTTGGCTGGGCTGCTTCCGATTAACTGAAGACCTGGATAGAACAAAAAGCCTGAGTAAGAGGGAATTTTCCCTGTCTGAAGGTTGTGAGCTGGATCGCCATTTTTTCCCTTTGTCTTCAAAATTAAAGTGAACGTCGTCTCTTTTGGGCCTTGAGCCTACCAGCTTTCAGACTGTAACATGTGTGCTCACCACCTACCCACTGCACTGACGAGAATGGGAACCACACCTCAGTGCTCCTGGGTCTCAGGTGTGCTGACCTCAGATCGAGAGACTTCTGCAGCTTCCGCCTCCTGTAAGCCAATTTCTTATGAATATATAGGATATATAGGGCATGCTGTATCTGCTTGGTTCAGTTTCTCTTTAGAGTCCTAACAGATTTAAAATCCTAACCTACTTAAACTAATGAAGTGTCACTTTAACCATGAAATAAAATATTTAATTTCAGTATTTTTCTTAAACTGATCTACCAAAAACACAGGCATAAATAATTTTCATTATATATAATACTAGTGTGCATTTCTATTCAAATCTGCTTGGAGAAAGTTAAAGGAGATGCCTAAATTTTGTTAACAATGAGTCAACTTCACTTATTTTTCCATCCTTTCTGTACCTGACTAACGTCATAAATCTCCAAGTGCTGCAGACATATTTTGTTCACTTTATGAATTTCCCACATTTAAAGTATAAGAAATGTCCAAGTTTGTATTTTCAAAAAAAATCTCTCTCCAGGATTCTGAAAAACACTACAACAAGCAAATAGTAATCCAATATTTGTTATTTCTTTTAGATTCTTCATTTTGGTTTCTGACAGGACCACATGGTTAAATGATGTGCCCAACCACATTCAGAGTAAGTGACAACACAAGAATATTCATCTAAACTCTCTGGCTCCTAAGCTTTTGCAATATTCTTTACATTGCAGCACCTCCCCTGCACAAGTAAGGAGCTTCCCTCTCAGCCTCTAAACATCTACTTAGTTGTTTCTGCTTTAATTCCATCAACAAGTTGCATGTGGCAGTGTTAGGAGACCCTCCATCCACCTCTTTTAAGTATACTATTTACCTTCATTTGTTTAACATTGTCTTACTGAAAGTATGTCTATAAATGAATTCATTCATCTATTTATGGTCTAATGAGAAAATAGTTTTACTGTCATCTATGCTACATACCTATTACGCTGAAAGTTTGCCTCAAATTTTATAGCCACGGAACACCATTGGCTTATTTCACTTTAATATTTATTATATGATACCTATGCTTTAAGTAGATTATAATTTAATTGTAATAACAGACCACCTATAATATAATGTGTGCATCAAATACGACAAGTAAAGATGATACTTCGACTTTCAAAGCAAACATGGAGCAGAGAGAAGGAGAGGGTGAATCCATTTCCACAGGAGTTACACAATCATCGATGTCAAAAATTGATCTATACATATGCTACAGACTAAGCTACTAATGAAAGGAGTTTCAAGCCTTGAATTTAAGTCAGTGTAAATATTTAGAACCATTTTCTAATTTTTCTGTTTTTACTTCAATGCATGCTATTTTCCTACTGGGCTTCTGACCCTTAGATTTTTAAAATTATTCATGATCTTCCACTAATTTCTTGAACTCAGTGACCAACTTCAACTTCCTTAGCTTTGACTTTTGGCACAACCTGAATTTTGCATCTCCTCATCTTTTGGCTCTTTAGAAAGAGTGTACCTCGGTTTCAGAGCCTATGCTTCAAACCTGGCGTTACTTACCTGCCACAGCTCTACCTATCCCAAAACTTTACCTAAGAACAGTTGTGGATTTCTTTTTTATGATGTCCAGAAGGGGAAAAATGTATTTAAATTTAATTTAAGTCACTACAGGTTTATATGGGCTTCATTGTGTATATACACATCTCACTTC
Source organism: Carollia perspicillata (assembly GCA_004027735.1). Classification (NCBI taxonomy): domain Eukaryota; kingdom Metazoa; phylum Chordata; class Mammalia; order Chiroptera; family Phyllostomidae; genus Carollia; species Carollia perspicillata. The sequence goes on along the minus strand of PVKM010000801.1, from coordinate 69,945 downwards.
TATTTAAGTAAAATGTAAATATTTTCATAGCTAATATTTAGTGAATTCTTAATATTCTGTGGTTTAATGTGTTTATTCCTTACAACACATTTCAGAGGTAAATGTGGTCATCCTATCCCTATTTTAGCTGGTTAAACTGAGCTGTAAGAAGGTAAGTACCATGCCGAATGCCACCATTACAGTAACTACTTCAACTGGGGTTCTGCTTCGATCACTCAACTTCATATAACTCCTCTCAGCATTATAGCATGCGATTATCAGACTAGTACCTCCTAAATTTTATTCATCTACTACTTGATTGGCCTATTGGGCTAAAATATTTCCTAAGTGATAGTTTGGTTGTTTTTTGTGTGCTTGTTTACTACTGTAAACACCCATCTATTCAAGCTTGCATCTAAATTTGTTCATGACATTGGCATGAACACACTACAGATACTCAGAACCTTGAAGATCACAATGGTACCAAAGCAAAATCTTCCTTCAAAATCAGTTTTCTTCATTATGATAGGGAAGTGGTGGAAGGGATTCTCCCAGGGGTGCCTTGTGAATCTAGCATAGTGTGATAGTTTATACATTGATTTATCAGTGAAATATGTGAAGCAGACACTTATAACAGCCTTGTCATTGTTTCAGTATATAAAAGTAGACTCTGAAATTCAAGGAGCTCTGAGGAGGAAAATTCAGTATGAAGAGGTCCAAATTAGTTGTGTTTTAAGTGAAATATGGCATCGGAGTACTTCTTTTTTAGAAGCCTGAGATGAAACAATTGTAATGGAGCTATTTCTTCCATTCCCTCATGTGAATTATATCTTTCATGTTAAATCTTTTTAAGACCTTAATATATTTCTGCCACAGTTTTATTTCTTAGCAAGCCCCTAAGTAAAAGTTTTATTAGAAATGTTTTGGAATTCACCTAACATCTTATTTTCTCATAAGTTTTCCATAATTTGAAGACATTATAAAAGTCCTTTTTATTTTCAAAATAACTGAAGGCCTAATAATCTTATATACAAATAGTACTTATATATGTCTCTTACTGTTACATAGTAACTCCCCTACAATCATCATTACTCCTAGAAGAAATTCAAACATCAATAGAATAAGCATAAACTAGATGAAACATATAAAGATTTAAAGTACTTAAGCACAGGAAAATAGTCTTCATATTTAGATCTCAATTTCTTATGTAATAGACTGTATCTATTAAATTACTTCCTCTAACAAAATGGAAATCAGAGAGTAAGTTTTACTTTGGGTTTTCTACTTTGTGTCTGTGGATTTGAGGAAATCACATAGACAAAAGGCTTATCAGTTTTCTACTTCTCAGAGGACTTGAAATTCTTGCAGTTGAGAGCATGGATTATCTAAATAATATACTTGTGTTTGTAGAATCCAGGAAGGGAGTAGTATTACATTGGGTTGATTTTCATATGCCAGGATATTTTATTCAGATGACTTTTAGACAAATGATTAAGAGATCCCTGCATTTGACAAAAAAAAAATAAGAAAGAAAAGAAAACCACAGTGCACAAAATGCACTTACTGCTCGATAAATTAAAAATAATAGCAGTTGAAAGAATAATTTATGGTTTTCAAGATTAACCAGGGTCTGAGCATATTTGAAATATAACAGGGCTATTCATTGCTGAGTGTACTAATTAGTAAAAATCTTTTCATTTATAAGCCTTAAAATGAGGCAATTTCAAGTAATAACTCTTAGAGAAAAATTAAAGTTATACAATTTTTCAAAATACACTTAGTAACTTAAAATTTAAAACAGTGGAGTTTTTAAGTATATCATTTTGGCTGTGCAAACAGTGCAATTAAGGCCAAATGAGCTGCCCACCAGGAAAGATTAATTTAGGTGACATGAATCAGAAGATTCAAGTTGAAAGGTAATCAAGTTATATAATCAACTTTCTCTCTGGAGACATGTAATCCAACTTAGCTATGTCTGGATCCCTAAAGTGTGTGTGTTGTCAATTCAATATCTACCTTCCCTAGAGTCTGGAGGTTAAAAAAGAAGAGAAAGGAAAAGTATATATGCCAGTGTGTTGTAAAACTTCCCCCCAAAATATCTTTTTCTGACCAACTTATTTTCCCTGCAGAAAAAATAAAAATAATAATCTGTTGATTAATGGATAGATAGATGAAGAGATTGACTTAGAAAATATAGAGACAGATAGATGGAGAAATAGATCATGAGATAAATTCATTCCTTATTTAACTTCCTCAGTGGGTTATATTAGACATAATAGATATTGAAAATATAATATTTGATGATTATAGTCATACAAATAATATATTTTCTCTTTTCTAACACAGGTAAGTTTAACAATTTTTAATGCACTCAACAATCTAATATTATCAATAAGGAAAACAATTGAAATATTTTGAGATAGCATTTAATAAATTTGAAACACAATCTTATGTTAGTGTCCATATTTTAATTCATGAATACACATATGTGTCATATACATGTCAATAAGTGCTTCTCAGATAAGATCAAGTTCAAGAGTCCATCATCACCAAGCCCTTATTATACAAAATGCTAAAGGGACTTATCTAAGAAAAAGGAGACAAAAATATGAACAGTGAAAGGACAGCAAACTCACAGTTATTAATAACCACACCTAAAACAATAGCACACTAAGTGGACACCTAAAACAGGAGCAGAGCCACAGAAATGTGAATCACCTGGAAGGTTAGCAACAGGGGAGTGGGAGGAGGCGGGGGAGGAGATACAGAGAATAAATATCATAGATGGTGGGGAGAAAATAGACAGGGAGAGGGCAAAAGTAGTGTGGGAAATGTAGGCACTAAAGAACTTATGACACATGGACATGAACTAAAGGGAGGGAGTGTAGGTGGGAGGGGGTGTACAGGGTGGAGGGGAATGAAGGGGGGAAATGGGACAACTGTAATGACATTATCAATAAAATATATTTTAAAAATATAATAAAATATTTTTAAAAATGTAGGGAAGCATCCTGCTGCTAATAATACTTTAAAAATGTGTAGTTTACTTTTACTTTTTTTCTAACTTAATCCTTATTTTAAACAGAATTCCAGACAAAACCATTATCTATATTCTCTGCATTATACCTCTTTCCTCTCCCAAAAATGTTTAAATCACCAAAGTCCAACCATAAAAGGCACATGTTAAAGAACACTTGGGTTATTAAAAATAAAAATAAAACATCAACTCCTGTCAGAATGGATGTAAAGAGAATAAATCTGGATGTGCCAAGTATAATGCATGGATGCTCTGCACCTTGAGGTCCAGCTGCAATATCTGTGGCACAAGTCCTTTTTTTTTGATACCACTATAGGAATTCATATTCACTTAGGTAAACTGCTGTGTTCCCAAGGCAACACACTGTTTATTATACCAGCTCATCACAGAAACAGACCGCATGTGTACATCCTTAACTAGTGACACATATTAAAATTGTTTTTGCATGCTTTGGTTTTAAGTTGTTCTTAGCTAGAGGCAGGCATTTATGAAAGAATTCATTAAATGACATTATTCCAACAAAATCTTCTGTACAGGAATAAATAAACTATTTTTTGTAATTGAAGAGAATTGAAAATAATTTGTTTTAAACCTTTTCTTTTCTTTTTTTAAAATTTTTATTTTAGTTGTTGTTCGAGTACAGTTTTCTGTCTTTTACTCCCATTCCAGCCCACCCCACAGCCCTCCTCTCTCCCTCCCATTTCCACCCCCCTTAGATTTTGTCCACGTGTCCTTTATATTTTTGTTTCGTGACCCCTTCCCCTTTTCCCCTTAAACCTTTTATTTTCTTAAACTATGAAAGCTAATACTTTATTTAAATTTGAATGAATTTGTAGTTTTTTCATATAGTTTCAGATGTAAAGCTAAGATGATGAAAGTAATTTGGTGCCTGTTTTGCCCGCATCATGAAAATTTTGATATAGTAAAATAGATTTTTCAACTCTAATAGAGTTATTGCATTTGTATGACTTTAATGCACATCTTTTTGTTTGCTTGAGTTTTATTAACATTTTTATTATTAAATTTTGGGGGGTAACACTAGTTACTAAAATTATATACATTTCAAGTATAGACTTCTATAATACATCATCTGTATATTATGGTGTATATTTGCCAACAAAAGTCAAATTTCCTTCCATCACTATATATTTGGCCCTCTTTATTTTTGTTACCTCCCCTCACACTCCTTCACCCTCTTGTAATTACCATAGTGTTTGTTGTCTGTAGTATGAGTTTTTGTTTATCTTGTTTGTTCATTTTTTGCATTCAGTTTTATATTTCACAAAGGAACTACTCCTTCAAATGTGTATCTGTAGACACAGCCACATCCTGAGGAACTGGGGGTTAGGACTTTCACACATGGAATTGAGGGTGGGACAGAACTCAACCCACAAGAATTCTCTTTTATTTATCTATTTTTAAGATTTTATTTTTTCATTTTTAGACAGTGGGAAAGGGAGGGAGAAAAAGAGGGAGAGAAACATCAATGCGTGGTTGCTTCTCTTATTCCCCCTACTGGGGACCTGGCCCACAACCCAGGCATGTGCCCTGACTGGGAATCGAACCAGTGACCCTTTAATCCGCAGGCAGCACTCAACCACTGAGCCACACCAGCCAGGGCAATAATTCTCTTTTAATAAATGCTGTTGAGTATTAAAATACTATGAGAAAGGTGACTCATTGACTGAGTGATTATAGAAAATTGTAAGAAGTGTGGGAGCAGACAGTACCTTAGCATCCTTGTGAGAGTGAGAGTGTGGCAGGGAACAGAAGGCCAGCTCCTTTGTACTCATTTTCCTAAGCCTGGACCTTTTAAACTTAAACACTAGGTGCAGATAAGTATTAAATAGTTAAGAACACTCCGTGAAGCGACTCTGTGTTTATTACAGGCACAAAACAAAGGCCCCCAGACTTTATTATAGCAAGAATCAGCTGGAATGTTTTTTTAAAGTTTCACATTCCTGCACTCCAATTCCAGAGCTCCCCGTTTCTGAGCCAAACATGAGGGCCTGAGAGTACGTTATTTCAAAGGCATCGAAGAAAATTCTGGTGAAATTAATTATGGAACACATCTTGAGAAACAGTCATGTAACAAACAAAATACTAATTTTGGCTTGCTTGTAAGTGTTGGAACTTGCTCTCAGGAAGGGAACTTCGCCTGGGTAGTTCGATCTGTCTGAAGAACTCTGTCCCATTCCACCTTTCTGACTTCTTGCAAGTGAGCCTCCTTCTATCCTCCCAAAACCCCCATCTGTAAAGCTGCTGTATTAATAACATGTGCATTGAGATTGCTAAACAAATTGAAATAAACATATCTGAAAACAATGCTTCGTGCATAAAATTACTCAGTTTATCTTAGTCTTCATTATTCAAGAAAATGCCAGTCAAAGAAACTTGGGATGTAGTATGTGTTTGTAATTAGACAGAAGTAGACACAGTGTTCAGCTACATTGAATTACTGGACAAGAATCATGAATGAAAATATTAAGAGAAGGTAAAAAAACATATCCTGAGTAAGGCAGAAGAAAGTGAGGATGCAGGTACAGTGGAAATTAAGGGATAAAGATAATTTGTCCTCACTGAGAATTTTGAGATACCAAACTCTGTTGGCATAGAATTCAAAGAGAGAGAGAGAGAGAGAGAGAGAGAGAGAGAGAGGAAGAGAGAAGAGGAGGACCCTACAAATACAGTTTATATTTCCTATTTTATACATCAGAGTACTAAAACTCAGAGAGATTTAATTAATTTGCCAACATAAAAAATAACGTAGGAAATAAAGGAAGGATTTTATTTGTCTAATTGTTATAAGAACCAAGATTATCCAATAAATTTCTAGACAATAAGTACTTCACTGAGGCTCCTCTCTGTCCTGTAGTACCAACAAAATCCAACTAATTCATCAGAAGTGAATCTTATGTAAAATTTGAGTGATTTCTGGGAGGTTAAAAAATGAACTACCAAGGTGTCTGAACCACCTACTCACCAACCTTCCTCAATAGTCAAAATTCATGAAGAGAGGGAATCAAAATCAATAATTTTTTAGTGTTTTTGATACTGTATAATGTGGTGATATTAAATAACTTTTTATGAAAATTTTGATACATAGTTCATATTTTCCTTCAAGATAAATTTCAGTGAGTCTCAGTCATTTGTAGCTTTAAAAATAGTTTTTCTTCTCTGGCTGATGTTGCTCAGTGGATTGAGCATGGGCCTGTGAACCAGAGTTGCTAGTTCGATTCCCAGTCAGGGCCCATGTCTGGGTTGCAGGCCAGGTCCCCTGTGGGGGGCATGCAAGAGGCAACCACATATTGATGTTTCTCTACTAAATAAGTCTTTTTAAAAAATTAAAGAACAGCCCTGGCTGGTGTAGCTCAGTGGATTGAGCATGGGCCTGTGAAGCAAAGGGTCGCTGGTTCGATTCCCAGTCAGGGCACATGCCTGGGTTGCAGGCCAGGTCCCCAGTGGGGGACACATGAGAGGCAACCACACATTGATGTTTCTCTCCCACTCTTTCTCCTTCCTGTCTCCTCTCTAAAAATAAATAAATAAAATATGTTAAAAAAATTAAAGAACAGTTTTTGTTTATTTGAGAACTGAAGTCTGAGTAATGTTTATAAATCATACAGAAAATGGCCCAATGGCATAAAAATATACCTAGCAATGCAATTATTAAAACTTAAATAATTCATGTGTCTAATTTCTTTAACTTTGAATGGATAGCTTCAATTCATTCATCAACTGCCAAATCCCTTATACCAGGAGTGTAATTAGGGTATCAAAAAGGTAGAGAGTGAGTGTTGCTCATTGCTTTTGTCACTTAAAATTGCATTAATGAGTAATTCCAAGACTGAATATCTTAAAATGGTGATATATTATTATCTCTCATGGGTCTTTGTATATATGAAGTTCAGATAGCAGTTATTACTTCAAATATCTCATGTAGTTTCTGTCAATGGCAGTTTTGTCAGGAATAATCTGAAACTTGAATGGGCTGACAAATCAGATGTCTAGGATGAAAGTTAATCTGTATGTTGAAGCTACCTAAAGAAAGCCAACTTAGTAGCTTGTTTCACATCACAACCTAAACCTAAGTCAGCCTCCACTTACAGAAAACACCTCCCTGTCAAGGAAACCTAATATACACCAATAACAATCCTCCAACTTGGCTTTAGCTAGCTTAGCTTACCCTAGAAAATAGAACATACTAACTTTATGTGGTTATCCTGGGCCACCTAACCAATTATACCCATTAACCATGTTGCTTCTTAATGCCTCTACCATTCAATAAAACTTGCTCTTGCCCCAAATCCCTCTAAAAGAGGGCTCAACTGTTGTGAGGGACTGCACTCCCCCATCCGTGGATAAAGGACATCAAACTGCTTACTAAATTAGTTGTTTCACGTGTTATGAATTGCAGCTGGGAAGGCTGGAACAACTTAGGATGGATGGGTCATCTCTTGGTCTCAAAGATTGAGACCAAGCTTTCAAGGTCAACTTGGCCTTCAACACATCCTGGAGATTTCTGGGTGTTCCAAATTTTTATATGGAGAGTAATTTCCCTGGAGCATGAGTTCCAAGAGAGGAAACAGTAGCTACCAGGACAACCATGTGTTGGACCCAGAAATGGCATATCTCTTGTGCCAAATTGTACTGATAAAGCAGTCATGGACCTCCATCCCTGGCTCTGATTCAAGAGTGTATAGGAATGGTCCTCATCACTTCATGAAGAAATAGCCATCACATTGCAGAGGAACATGAAGGATGGGAGCAATCATTGTACCCACGTTTGACTAGATAAAATTAGTAAAAGAGAATCGCCCTAAGAATTATGGATAAAGCATTTGTTTTTGAAATTAGATGTTACAAAATTGTGGTAAGATCCAGGGAAGTAATGATTCAAAAATAAGAGTTGCAGAAAAAAAAAATGAAGTCTGTAGCCTTTTCCCTGGAAATACTGAGGCTAGTTAACATCCAGCTTCTAGAGCAGTGACATGAAAAGGGCTAGTGAAGAAGTCTGTGAAAGGGTGTTTGCTGTTTGCTTGGTGTGGCAAGCTCCTTTCCTGAGTCTGGCAATAAAGCATCTAGGGAGTAGCAATAGAATGCTACTGCATGCCAGATACTGTGTTCCTCTGATGGCTTTATTTACAAAGATGAAATATTTTTCCTCCTTCTTGTATGGAGAGTTCGTATTGTTGAAAGCCCTTTTTATTCAGGAATTCATGTATTTGCATTGAATCATAATTTGGGGAAGGGCCATGGAAGGTTATTCAGGCAAACCTCCTCCTAAATCCCTGGATCTCTCCATATTTCCCAGGTGTACCTGGCACAATCAGTGCCCGTGCAGTGAATGACCTGCAAGATGCCATGTCAGCCCCCATTAGGAGCTGAATCGATACACACATGTCCAAGGAGTGACTACATTTATCCTGGAAGCGGATTCAAATGTGTAAGAAAATTGTTTCCCATTTTAATCTAACTTTTCAAAAGCATGTGATTTAACATCTTATAAATGCATCTGTGCTATACTACTGAAGGAAAAAAAAAACATTTCTAAAGACTACAAAGATTTCCTTGCCTTACTCTGGATCTGCAAGTTGAAATTATTTTACGTCTTAGGAAGATAAATGGTTTGACATTTTTCTGCTTTTTTTTAAACTTTAATTTCTGACTAGCAGCTCCCTTCCATGGACAAATGTGGAAAAGCCATGCCTTTGTCTTGTACTAAGTATTTCAGCAAAAGTGGACATTGCTCAGGCATCATTAAGTACTTCTCTTTTCTCGGTATGATAGATTATCCATAATATCTTCAATCAGACAACACCTATTTCAGCTTCACACAGAAGAACTAAATTGGGTTGAAGAGTAAGAGAGCTGAGTGAGGATAAGGCACATGTGCAGGGGGAGAGAGAGAGAGAGAGACAGAGACAGACAGATAGAGAGAGAGAAGCTTCTTTTAATAATTATCTGCCAATGTCAAACAGTAAAGTATTGGGATCTTAAATCTGACCTCAACAGGTTATTTTTTAAGTTATTTTCTGTAAGTGCAAGTGAAGTAATGGCTATGTGACATCTAGAGTTATGTGAATTGTGACTATCTAGACAATAGATGGGAGAAAATACATTTCCATTTGCTTTTTAATCTCAAAAATGCATTTTAACAATATTTTAAAGCTGTAACATGGCTGTAAAATGTTCTAAAAAGTAGTCTTTATGTCAGAAATTCTGAATCGATATAAACACAGTCTTAAATTGACTGTATTTTCAGGGCAACTTATTCTTAGACTTGCCTTAATAGCCATTTAAATATTAACTATTTTTTATGAAATATTCTCCTTATTTCTGGTTTAAAAATGATTAATGCACCCAAACTTTCATTTTATGGGATTTGAAACTTCTCACATTTTTTCCTTCTAAAAATCACAATTTGACCCCCTAAAATGATAGATACTACTTCTAATGTATATAACACAAACAATACTCACTAATTTTCTCCTATTAGTAACTAATTTATTTGAAAATTCTATTTCAGTCTACATATATCACGAAACCTAAAACCATTTAAATCCTGCCCCTTTTCTCTATGCCCAATGTCAGAAAATAATCACTGTCCTAGTTTAGTTCCTGAATTTTGTAATGTAGATGATTTCCTCATTAACCTCTTTAACTCCCCTACTTATCACCTGTGTCTTCTAAGTCCAGTTTTGCTAAGCACTTTAAATACGTGATCTCTTCTATCATATACATATGTGCCTAAACAGGTATAACATACATTTCAGAGTATTCAGGTAGTATGTAGCAGAACTTGAACTTGAATTCAGGTCTTTCTGATTCCATATTCTACCTATTCTCTTAAGCAGTATACTCTATGCTTACTCATTTTTATGTTCCCACAAGGCAATAAATCTATGAGGACAAATACTATATTTTTTTCTTTTTTGTATAGTGAGGAATTGTCCTAGTGCCTAGAGCAGAGCTGTAACTCATGAAATAATTAAGAAATAAATCCATTTAAAGAGAAAAATTATATATATTTCTCTTGGCAGATTGAGACTAACAAAATGCTAGACTACCAATCCAGGCATATTAGGCAAATGTATTTAGTATATACATTACTACTTCAGTTACTATTTCTTGGTTATACTTTTGGGTCAATAAATAAAAACACCTGTAGAATACTTTTAGGAAATGTCCGGAATAATCTGATGTCCATAAACATCCTTGATGGCAGAGAATTCTTCATCAGTAATGTGATTGAGGTAAAATCTGAACTGATCACTGCACTTTGATATTAAAGTACCAATAAGAATGAAAAAAAATTAGACTGTATGCTAATTAAGGCCATTTCATATTTAAATATTTTCTATTTTATTTCATAATGAGCCCATAAGGTAACTCAACCTCCTACCAAATTTTGACAGATGACAACACAAACACACTCATTAGAATGTGCACCATCAATTCTTTTCTTTTTCAAACATTATTTTATATTATTTTATCTGAAAAGCCATCCTCTTTCTCTCCTCAATTGAAAATTTGTTAATATGCAATAAATCCTTACATAAATTTAAATTTGTTTCTGAAAACAATAAGTGTTGGACAGGGTATAGAGAAAAATAAAGGACACAAACTATATGATTTCACTCTTATGTGGGATACAAGTCGTACCAACAAATGAGCAAACCAAACAAACCAACCTGTAGACACAGACAACACTGTGTTAGCTGTCAGAGGGGAAAGCAGGTGGCGAGAGCAGGAAGAGGGCAAAGGGCCCAAATGTATGCTGATGGAGGGAGACTTGACTTTGGGAGGTGAGCACACCATGTGATATACACAGATGATGTGTTATAGAATTGTATACTTGGAACATATACTGTCGTTAACCAATGCTACTCCGCAAATGTAATAAAATGTTTGAGTTAAAAAATGACTTCACCTAAGTGAAAAAATGTTTGAAATGCTCAGGGCACAGATGACAAAATACCAAACCCCGGGGGGCAGCTATGTAGGTTTGTGCCACAGCTGTGAATGTTAAGAAGTCTTGAAACATGGTCCGTAACATAACAAATCAAAAGTGACACAGCTAATTTAAGCAAAGAGCCAACATACACTGTGTAATCCTTTTTTTGCTGACTTGCACAAGAGCAAACATCAGTATGTAATGATGCATTATGACACAAAATAGCAGGGTTAGGGGCAAGCACTGACTGAAATCTTTTCTGTAGCATTTATGAAAGATTCAGAGCCACTTACTGCCTTTTTTGCTGGTCTAAGCATGAATCAGTTTAACAGCTCAATTTACAATGTGATTTCTCATGGAGGGAATAAAAATTTTTATCAGATATTTAAGAAATCTGTGTAAGTAAGAAATTAGTAATATTCAATTGTCCACGGTGAGAATAGTTGTTTTTTACAATGCAATTGGGTATCTGTAGAGAAAATAAATAAAAAGCCATTCTTCACTAGCAGAACAAAAGTATTAGTAAGTAAATGTATTTGGACAAAAAAAAAATGCAGTCATTTCTCATAGTCCTAGTTTTTGCAGAGATGGAGTAAATTTAGGTTTCTTTTCCCTTTTTGTAACAGGAAATGCTTTTTATTCATCTAGTTCAGTGTGTTTTACCTATATCTGGGCTTTTTAGAACAATGAGATTGATAAGGGAAGTCGTAATAATTAAATATCAATTGACTGAAGAAAACATGGCTTAAGTGGATGGCACTGAAATCAACTAAGTCAATTTTCAGCCTGGTAAAAACAATAAGACTTCTTTAGTAATTAGGTTACTTCAACTGAGAAATACACAAGCACACAGGGCATGATTTAGAACTCCAATTTCAATTCCCAAGTTAGAAACAAGTTAAATTTGGCTCATTATTTTAAGGAGTGTTATAACTTAATTAAGTGGAGCAGATATCTTCAAGAATTTACAGAAATATAAAGAGATGGGTAAAATAACTCTTCAGTTATAGCATTACTTATAATACAGTTGAAAAACAACTGAAGTCAAGTGCTCTGAGACCTGGGTTTTCATTCCGGTTCTTATACTAATTAGCTCTCTGACTAGATTGAGACCTACTGTGAAGGAGTTATTTCTCCTCCGTGAGCTCCGCTTCCAATTTCCTTGCATGTAAATTCAGAGTTTCAGACCCAGTGATCTCGAAGGTCTCTTTCAACTTGCACATTCTGCAACTTTGTGACCACATTTAGACACAGTATCATTCTAAAGATAACAAAGAACATCCATGTGAGCCATCCCCTCAAAATATGCGGTAGAAGAGACCAGGAGAGAAGTTTTACTTTCTGAGTTTGTGAACTTATTGAGATGTAAAACCTTTAGAAGAATGAAACAAAACACACGGTCCTTGTTGGGTGAATTTTTACAAATTCCAGTCACTTGAAAAATGTCTTGAAAATGCAGCAAGAAACCATTTACCTCTTATTACCTCTTATTAAGAGCAGAACTGACACGTTGGCACAGAAACGTCTGCTGAGTTGAGGTCTCTGTGGTTGGAGGAATAGTTTTTGGTTCTGAAGTGGCTGTTGGCTGGGTCGCCAGCTGGGTGATGACGGACAAGCTACTTACATGGTGGAGAGTTTATTTTCTTTATTGTAAAAATACATCATCATTCTCAGACTTAGATGAACTAGAAACTGTTAAGTGCCTGGCACTTAAAGGTGTTTGTTAAATGTTAACTCATTTTCCCCTGTAGGAAGACTTTACCTTAACCACTGCAGTGTCTTTTTTGACCCATATGTTTGGAAGCTGTTTGATGGAAATATTTCAATGTCCTAGAAAGTGGAAGCCGCTTTTTTCCCCACTTCAATTCACCAAGCCATTTAGGTCAAACTGGATTCAGACAAGCCTGCATTTAAAATTTTCAAGGTGAGGACGCTGTAGATAGCACAGCATTTGGGAGAGAAAAAAAGTTTTATCTTCCTCAGAGAGCTTGCAGTGGAACTCAACTAAGCATTATTAATAAAAACAGTGAATGTTAATCACACCAAGGATTTTTGTACTTTGGAACAATAAGCCATAATTTTGGAAGCTAGAGGCAGTTAATTCTGTTCCCTCCTGTCAGGTGGCATTACTGCAAAAACAGCAGCACTATCATTTTCCCAGGCCAAGTAGAAATTAATGGTTACTGTTAAATACACTGTATATTTTATGTACTTTTTAATAAAGTGCTAGTATTTGTATTGATGCAATGAAACCTAGTGCACATCAAAGATGCATTACAAAATCAAAATATTCAATATTTAATATAACTGTGTGTTAAGTGATATAATTTATTTTTGCATTATATTTTAACATTTGAATTATTTGAATATTTTGTGTTTTACACTTTTGATTTAACTTTTATTTGACATAATGATTTGCCAGTTGTGTTTGTGGCTAAGCATTGTACTGAAAGGAATGCTACTTGGCATTTTCATGGGCTTGAAATGGCCAAAGATGGTGATGGACCGAAGTGAAGCTCTGGTCAGCATTATGGTCATCTTAAATTGTGTCGTGCTGGTATCTTCTATTCATTGGAGAAGACATGTGTCAACATCATTAAAAAAAACTGTTAAGAACAAAATAATAAATTCAACATAGGGTTTATACACTTTCTAAAATGGTGATTCTGTGGTGGCTTGCTCGACTGACCCCAAGACAGTTACATGACTTAAACAGAGGACATTTGAGAAAATACAAAATAGTGGAAAATCAATCATTCTCAAATGCTAAAGTGATGATGAATCATAATATATGATAAGTTATAATGAGTACTCTAGAGACTGAGTTTATAGCCTCGTAACAGTGAATCTACCCAGGAACACAAGTCAGACAGAAAAACGAAGCCTGCTGTGATCCACACTTTACTCACCAGGTTGAAAGTTACACATAACCTAAGGATTCAAGAATGGGGTTGGAGGCAGCTTCACTCAGGCAGCCGGCATTGAACACTGTTTCTCATTAGGGACTTCCACAGAGAATGCAATGATGTCACTTAAAACTTTGATTCTACATTTATTCTGTGTAGCACAATTTATATTTTGTTTTAAAGACGCGATGCATCACTGTAACCGTGGTCAACCTTTAAAAATTTCGTCTACACGCATTTAAAGGCGAAACCTTCCTTTAAATGAGGGTTTTGTTGTTATTGTTGCTGTTGCTATTGTTAGGCACTTTGTTTGTTTTCCTTTTGTTTTGTTTTTTAATGCTAATGGAGATGAGGAAAGTTGATTGATGGGGAAGGGGAGAAGGAAACGAATTTGTATTCATGAAAGAGTGAGAAAAGCAACATAAATAATTTAGGGCACACCTTTGGTAGAGGTGATGCAAACACATTTTTACTGTATCTATAAGCAGAAAGCAGGGAACCCTCTCCAGGTACCAATGCAACAGCCTTTTATAACCAGTTAATGGAAAAGAACCATTGTGTGATAAAGCACCAGTCTGAGAGTCGAGAGGGAAAAGCTGTTCTCATGGATCTGCTACTCAGAAGAGACACGTGCACAGCTGAGGTACAGTTCATACTCACTACACGCTCGGCTCCACGCTGAGTGATTTCCGGTACCATTGCATATCACCCTCTCACAGAACCTCCAAGGTTCAGGGAACATGATTATCAGCTTTTTTCAAATATAAGGAAACAAAAACATTGAGTGACAGTCAATAGGTCTCAGTCTTGCAGACACATTAGAAACACCAGGAGTTGCTTTAAAAACACCACCACAGCTTGAGTTGAAGCTGTCTGGAAAATGGGGGCAGACACCAGTATTTTTAAAGCCCCTTAGTTTATTCTAGTGTGAAACCAAAGTTGAAAAACACTGAATTGAGTAATGTCTCCAAGATAACACAGTGCGTGTGGTGTCAGGATTAGCAGGGGGGCATCTAAATGATACAACTACAGGCTGGCATTGATGGCGCAGTTTATACCTGCTTGAAATGCAGACAGCATCTTATGACAGGGTCTTAGCAATTGTTCTTGGACACTCCTTCCTTGAAAAGCCTCCTGTGGCTTCTCACTGCTCTTATGGTAAAGAAAAAAATTGTTTTTACTTGGTCTATGAAGACAAATCCCCTCAGAATGTGATCCCTTGCTAGCCCTTCAGACACGTCTCCTGTGGGGATGCTCTCAGGCAGTGCCTTTTCCAACTCCTCTGTCTCTGGGCTTTCCTAGAAACTGTAGCCTCTACTTAGATTCTTCTATGTTTCCTCTTCCCAAAATTAAACCCTTCTTTCCCTTCTAGTTGTATTGAAAAGGTCCCTTCTCTTGGAAAAAGATTATCATGACAAGGTCCAAACCTCTGCCCTCCCCCTCTCCCCCAGCCCCTTCTACTCATGGGTTTTCTCAGCCCTTCATCCACATTCGCAATTTCACTTGCCCATTACTCTCAAATGACTGCCTGTTGCTGAACCCAAGTCTCTGATCTCCATCCCTCTCCCTGACCCTAAAGCAAACAGGCAGTGAGCATCTCTGTTTCACTTTCCTTGCACCATCTTTAATTCTAGCTCTCCTGTAGCAACATTTAACTTTCAGCTCTCAAATGTAGTTCTCTTGACATTTTTATGGCATTTAGCAAAATTAACATGTTCTTCATTGCTGAGACTTAAAATTATTGTTAGAGCTACTCTTGAGTTCACTTTTCCCCAGTGCATTTAGTTGGTCAGCCTTTCATATTGAACATTCACAATGTTGTCTTAGTTTGTTGTCTTCTTTTCATTTCAACTGCCACCCGCAAGTTAAAGTCCTCATGACTTTTGATTTAGACTCTTCCAGCTTTGTTCAATGTGTGCCGGGCAACACATATCAGATTCCTTAGATTCATGGATGCAGCTTACCACAGTGGTATCTGTGCCTTATCCCAGATCAAATAAATGTCAGTATCTGAGACTGAAGCCTTTGGGTCTGCATTTTAGGAATTCCCCACATGATTCTTCTGCACATGAAGGTTGAGAATCATGAAACTGAAATAATTTTTTGAACATTGTCACCATCCCAATCCTTCCATGCTTCAAGAGAATGCAGATGCTCCTTCTGCATTAATATTCCAAATAATCATTTCAGTAGCAAAATGCTCAAACTGAAACAAATAAATTCTGAGATTCTTTTGCAGGGTTATAATATTAATAAATATATTTAAAATTTAGTATGGATGCTTTATTTCCTCTATGTAGTTCCAACACATTTTTCTAAATATATTCCATTTGTTCTTTTTTAAACACAAATTGCAAGACATATTCTTAGAGATTTTTTTCTCTATCAGGTTAACATTAGTACACCCTCTACAAATCAGTTTGCTTTTTCTTTTTCCCACGTAAAATATGCTCGCTTCAACATATGCCTCTAATGAGGAACTTCTCTGCTCACTTCAAATGAAATATTTTAATTACTCTTTGGTGATTTTTTGAGTCATGG
Source organism: Carollia perspicillata (assembly GCA_004027735.1). Lineage (NCBI taxonomy): Eukaryota > Metazoa > Chordata > Mammalia > Chiroptera > Phyllostomidae > Carollia > Carollia perspicillata. The sequence goes on along the minus strand of PVKM010000801.1, from coordinate 53,525 downwards.
GTTACAGCCAAGGATTTTATTAGCCATACAAAATATTATTCCATGGTTTGTTCCAATCCAGTTTCATTACATTATTCAAAATATCAGAGGGACTCTTGTGGTGTCTCTCGTCTCTCCTTTTACCTCATGTACCTGATGCTTCCCAATTCTCAAGAGATCTGTTTTAAATATGTGAGTCCTTGGTATAAATGTAGCTGCCAATTAATCCATATGCCACCTCTGTTGGGAAAATTCAGAGGCCACTGTCTTGAGAACTCGATGCAAATGCTGTATGCATAGATTCCAAATGCTTCCGATTAATGAGTTGACGATAATGCCCTTGTCTGGACAGTTTTCCTGTTCGAGCCTACTCTTGTCCTTCCTGTCCCTTCCACTTGACACTCTCCGACTCCTCCATTACTTCCGATGATTTGTGTTTCCATTTTGTTTAAGTTAAAGTGATTAATGGATAATACTCCTGTTCCTATTAATAAACAACTGAGAAAATAGAAGTCGGATTACTGCAAATTAAACAATTTATCATTGATTACAACTGGATCCCCAAATGGGGCATAGCTGCAGGCTGACTGGCCTAAGGGTACTCAGCTGAATTAGAATGACTCAGTCAATTTCATAGTCTGGGTCCTCCCAACAGCGATCAATTCCTAGTTGCAGGGTAGAAGAACAGACAAGAATGGACCTGTTGGAAAGAAACATTCCTTCCTTAATCCTGGGTTCTACTCTACTTGAAGGGGCTCCCCACGAAACAGTCCAGATTGCTCTGTACCCAACATTAACTTGTTTCATTGATGATAATATTTGGAAAGAAAAGCTTTTGTTTTTCATTCATTTTTTAATAATCAAGAAGTCTGGTTTTTCCAAAAGAACATGATTTCTATCTGTTTCAGGCACAGGTTCAAAGGGCAAATCTCCTGAGGAGAGTCCTCTGTAGTCCAGCTGTTCAGTGGCATGCTAGGTACGCCTTTACTTATGAGCTTCATTCTTCAACATTTTATCGGAAATGAAGGGATATCAATAGTAAGATTTATAACAGGCCAGATAGTGTCATTTATCTCATCAAACCCCTTCATTTGCTTCTTATTTCACTCAGAATATGAGCCAAAGCACACACACTGGCCTTTGTGAGATGATTTCCAAGATCTGTATATAGTAAGGTCCTTCTCCTACCTATGCCAAGTTCACTTCCCTGAAGCCATTCCCACCTGCTTTTTTGTCAACAAACAGGAGACAACTGACCTGTTCTTCCACCTGAGATTCTCTTCTACTAGACAACTCCCTTAAGCACTCAAATCTTTACAGAAGTCTTACCTTCTCATCAAGGCTTACCCTGAAACACTATTAGCACACTTCACATTGCAACCTGGCCTTGTCTTGCTCTCCCAAGTCTGCCTCTTTGCTCTGTTCTGTACTTTTTATGTTCTTTACATATCATTACCAAATATACTGTGTACATTACTTACTTATTTTGTTTATTATTTAGTAACATTTTATCCCAACTGCAAGTTTCATTAGGGTGACAGTTTTTGTGTTCTCCATTCCTTGATATATCTCAAGTACATAGAATCATCCTTGGTACGTAGTAGGCTCAGTCAACAAGGGGGGAAGTGTGCCTGTGATAGAGACACAGGTCATGATACCAGCTCCCAAATAACTGATGTCTTGGCAGTATGAGGCCAAAATAAATGGCAATTATCCTAAAATTGAAATTTGCTTTGCCATTTTGTATTCCTCGAGTACTTTGCTGCTAAATATTGTAACCCCAAACAATATACATAGTAACTTACTGTTCTAAAAATAAATCGAGTTGTTTAAACAGCTAGGTACTGCAAGTCATGTAATATGTGACAGTTTTGTGTGAGTGAAATCGCCAATATATTCACTATAATTAAATCTATACATTTAAATGCCACAGAATAAATGTTTTTTTAAAAAAATTAAAAGTTTTATTTATTTATTTTTAGAGAGAGGAAGAGAGGGAGAAAGAGAGGGAGAGAAACATCAATGTGTGATTGCCTCTCACATGACCCCCACTGGGGACCTGGCCCACAATCCAGGCATATGCCCTGACTGGGAATTGAGCTGGCGACCCTTTGGTTCACAGCCCGTGCTCAATCCACTGAGCTACACCATACAGGGCCACAGAATAAATATTTTAAGCTTAAAAACAGTCTCTGGTGACTTCTGTTATTTTTAAATTTCCAACAAAATACAACAGAGTACACACAGAGTGAGGCTAGTGCATGCTGTCATTTGGTGCTGATAGAAAATATGTTCTCTGAGAAAAAAAAATAACATATAGCCCCAGCTGGTATGGCTCTGTGGATTGAGTGCTGGCCTGTGAGCCAAAGGGTCTTTGGTTCCATTCCCAACCAGGGCACATGCCTGAACTGCAGGCCAGGTCCCCAGTAGCGGGTGGGAGAGAGGCAACCATATATTGATGTTTCTCTCCCTCTGTTCCTCACTCCCTTCCTCTCTCTCTAAAAATAAAGTATTAAAAAAGAAAGAATAATGTAAACAAAGAATATCAGTAGTATTTTACATAAATAACTGTTTTCTTGTGTTTTAAATACATCATCTTTATTATATTTATGCATCGAACATATATACAATGAAATGATGGTAAAGTTATGCTATATATCATGTTTAAAGCATTTTAAACATGGAATTGAAGACTTTATACATATCTGGAATAAATTTTTAAATCTTAATTCATCCTGTGAAGAGCAATAATGGAACAATTTTCTTTTTATTAAAATTACTTTCCATAAATTTCATATTTATAAAATATTTAAATACATTTTTAGGCCTTCTCTCATTCACACTGAAAATGGATCAGGTTTGAGTCTTATAATTTTATGCTTATTTAATAAGCTAGGCATCATTAGTAACTATGAAGTATATATGACAATGATTATTCGGTATTATGAATCAATGTAAAAAATGAAGTTTAGTTTATTGTTTCGTGTACCATTATAAAAGATGTCACTATTATTGATTCTGTTTTTACTGGTAGACAGTTTTTTGAGTGGTTAAACATCACCTCCATTGGCCAAGATGGCATCAGGGGGAGGTTCTCACACAGAGTGCACAGAAAGCCAGAAATATAAATGGTTAGGGCCCTAGTGCATGAAATGCTTCCCAGACTGGGGGTGGGACCAGTGGAAGGCAGGCACATGTGCCATAGAAGTAAAAACGGTGCAGGTGGAGGTGCTGACCAAAGAGGCCCGTCAGTCCACCCTAGGGAAAGAAGGGATGGGTTGGGAGGTGAAGGCACCCCAAGGGCATGAAAGTGTGGGAAGTTGATTGGTCTTTTGAGAAAGCACCTGGCCCATTCCGCACTCAAACTAATGTAATCCCAGGGGAACAAAGGGCTTTCTCTTTTCCTCTTTCTCTCTGGCTCATGACCTGTACCAGCATGGTATTCTCCCTTGCTCATGTCCTTCATGGGCCATTTGGCCCATTCAGTTCTGGAAGGAGCTTCTCTCACTCTGGCCCAACTGACAATGCACTCACCAGTGTACTTGCACACTCTCTCCCAGGAACTTGTGACTTTGCGGCCCAAGCAGCCACAGGGCCTATATCCACACAGGCCCTCCCCACCCCCCACAGGCTCACAGAGGGAGCCTGAGACAGAAAACCCCTAGGAACGAGCTAAGCTACCTGGATGACTGCTTAGCTGCCACCTGTGAGTTTCAAAAGTCTGTACTTTAAAATGGAACAGGAACTCTGGACACTGCCTTTTGTCTTGGTTTTGCAGAGGAGATGAGCTTTGAGACAGGAGTCTGCCACTTTTATTTTCAGAGAGAGGAAGGATCTGCCATTCTCCCAGATCACACAGAACCTGACTAAAACCTCTTTTCTTTTATATCAGCATCTGCCTCACGAATTTGGGTTTTGTGGTGACAGACAACTAGCCCTTTTTCTTTTCCTCCTGGTTAGACTGTTACCCTGGTCAGAACATTTTATTGTCAATTCCTACCTTCATTCAACAAATTATTAAGTAGCTTCAACATGCTCATCTACCACTTTTTATGCTTAGTACATTGTATTGAATATTCCCTAATAACTGTTAAAGCTTTTAAGGGTAAGGGCTATAATTTATGTGTAGTTTGTACCTGGAAACTAGTAGGCTTTAATAAAAAATAGTAAAATTAACTCAAAGATGTGATGAAGGTAGAAGTGAGTGTGTGCTTCCTGCACCCATTCATCCTGCACCCAGGGGAATGGGTTCAGTAGGGACTGCTTCCAAAAGGATGGCACCTAGGAGACAATGAGGTTGATTCCAAGGCAGACATGTATAAGAACCTTCCTTCCAGGCAAAATAGAATAAGGACATAGAGAGAAATACAGCAAGCCAAAGTATGTTTGAACCTGATTTTTATATTTAGAGAAAGTTGTTAATAACCCACTTGACTTTTTTCTAGAAATGCAGATATATTAAAACATAAATGTTTCAAATATATCTCAATATAATGCAAAACCTGATGTGATGCATGATTTAATCAACGGTAAGGTAAGTCTTATAAACTGATTACATATTTGTCAATGTTTAATACATTTTGCATAGGCAAAAATGTGTTTACAGTCAACAAAATAGTCTGAAAACCTTTGAATAAGACAGTTTTTCAAAAGTGTTCAGATATGCTAAGTTTGGAATTGTAGATTAATCCTAGAACTGCAGTTGTAATTCAGTCATTATACCAATTAAAAGACAGGTAGAAGGGTAAAAGGAAGATGGGAAGTCAGGAGGGAAGGAGGAGGGAAGAAGAGAAGGAAAGGGGAAGAAAGAAAGGGGGTGGAGGGGCAGGAAGGATTAGTAGAAAATCTTCCTCAGGCTATATGTTTAACAATGGGTTAATGTGTTAATTCAACAAATTACAAAATGAATTCCTAATATTTCATCTTAAATTTGTAACTCTTGGTTCTTCTACTTGTCAGCATATATCAGATTTCCCTTTCTGTTTTTCGGGTCAGATACCTTGGTATTATTTTCAGTTTATTCACTAAATCTTTTGGGACTCTTTATTTATATAAAGGATAGGTGTATTTGACACAGTTAGTTGTTGCTGTAGGCAAAGGGAGTTGTGGATGGAAAATCAAAACCCATGGCTGTTGTGTGTTTGACAGATGGGTCTGCACCATATATTCAACTTCCTTGTTGTCTATTTATCTGTAAAGCATAGGTTGAAAAGTTAAATCCCATTGACCCAACTCTTCTGTGTGTTGTTTGGATGGAAATTAGAGACTGCCCATTGCATGTGCTTACTAATATTTGAGCGTTTGAGGTAACAGAGAGTATCATTCTATTGCCAATGTCAATGCTGAGGGTACACATTTCTCAACTGCAGTTGTCAGGTGTTTGTTTCTAGCTTCGAGGACAGCAGTCACTAGTTTTCAGATTCTTGGCTTACAACTACACCACTAAAGGAGTATGTCCTTGAATCCAACAGTTTCTCCTAATTCCTACTATTCCTGGTTAGTGCAGATATAGAAGTTTCCATGTTGGTCAAGCCTGTGAATTATTTAGCAGTCATTCTTTGAGAACAACCTAGATTCTGCTACTCCAGCTATTTCAAATGTTTTTCTTTTTCATTAAATTTGTTGTGGTGGCATTGGTTAATAGGATTGCATAGGTTTCAAGTGTGAATTTCTATAATACATGATCCGTATGTAGTGTTGTGTTTCTACCACCCAAAGTCAAACCATTAAGGGTTTTTCAATCATCTAATTATCTATAAAATTAAAAATAAAAAGTTTTGCTTAAAATCACTACAGTGATTTCTTTTCTCTTCAACTGATCTAAGAGTTATCATTGCATACTGTAAAAATTCTCAAACCACACTCTTTTTTTTTTCAAATCACACTCTTAACTGCATCATGCATATATGGTACCCTTGATCTACATGCACGTTTCTTCTACATTAAAACCAAATAATTTCACTTAAATCCCAATAGACGTCTACTATCCTGAATGACAGTGGGTGCATAATAAACACTTGTTTCAAAAAGTAAATTTCCATACTATTACTATACTTGTATTTAGACAACATATATTTATTAGGCATCTTCTATGCCATGTACAAAAGCAATGACACAGTCTTGATTCCTATTCTTATGGTTCATATAGATAAGTGGAAGGATTCCAACTAGTGAGATTTAGCATAAAATGTCTACTTGTTCCTGCTATGACACACAGTTGCCTCACTTTTTTTCTGTAGCAAAACATTTTTAAGGACTTTTTGGAGTATCTAGACTTTTTCTTTAAGTCATTTTCATAATATTCTTTAAAAAATGGTGATAATGTCAGTAAATTCCAATATCTAGAACAATTTTTCTCAATAGCAAAAATGTCATGGAAGACTATATGTCAATACATAAATATCTAATAGGGTTTCCCTTTCTTCTTTAAGTACCCATGGATTTGTATCTAAGATTAATGTGTTTTAATATTAGGATCAAATTCACAGAGTAAAAATCACCACTGCTCCATATTTTAAAGAATGACATTGAAAATGGAAGAATTTAAAAATGTAATCAGAACAGGGTTGTCTCACCCCCAGCATCTCACATTATATTTTTTTACCTTAAAAAGGTGTTAAAATTAAAGACTTGTTAACTGCAGAATCTTTATTATGACACTTCAAAAAACCTCCTGTGCTACTTGCCAATAATTGGATATATTTCATATGTCCTAATAAGAAAACATGATTTAATACTTTTAAGGAATGGAGGGTACAATCAGAGTATTTAATCCCCATTAAATCTAGAATTGTTCTCATAGACCTGTTTTGTCATGCTCACGACACCATGATCTTCAGGCTTTGCTATGATGAAGATGCTAAATTACTAATAACTCCTTAGTTTTGAACCAGATTCTCTCCTCCCTCTCTCTTGGAAAGAATAGAGAGATTCTTCACCAGCTCTTCTAAGTTATGGTCTCAACCATTAATTTGCATGCCAACATTATTGTACAAGCTCTTTTTAGGAAAATTCCAGTGTGACGAGCTTGGTGATTCTAACCCCAAAACTCAGTTGAAGGTTGGTTGTTGGTTCTGTGTCTATCTATATACACATAGTTAGATAGATATGATCAGATAGATAGATAGATAGATAGATAGATAGATAGATAGATAGATATCTCAGTTAGCTTAGTGTAAATGTGGCCCTTCACATTCTTTCTTTTTGCCAATATTACAGAAGTTTCCTAAGATAAATAATTATTTTTACATTTTTTATAATATCAAATATCTCTGCTAGTTTCTAGACAACTGGGAAGAAGTTCTAATTGCTTCATTCTTGAGTGTTAGGCAGACCACCAGTGACCCCAGAAATTAAGAACCAGTTAATCTTTTTAAAATAACAACTCTTTCCACTGTTAGTATTAATGTTACAACCTCACCCCTTTGCATGACTACTGTGTTTTTATACACTCTGACTTAGTTCCTGTGGAGAATTATCACCGTCAGACACCCTCGCTGTTTTTGGCACTCCAGCTCCAGTGCTTCGCAGACTAGTGCAGATTTCTGCAAGTCTTACTTTCTCCTCCAAGTTTCTCTTTTCCTCACCCTTGTCCGGCCCCTTTCTTTTATCTTGTGATTTTTCTTCTTATTTTTTAAATTATTTTGTTGTTGTTCAATTACAGTTGTCTGCATTTCCTGCCCCCCACTACCCCTTCCCCCACCCCAGGCAAACCCATCTCCCTCCCTTGCTTCCACCCTCCCCCTTGGTTTTGTCCAAGTGTCCTTTAGAGTAGTTCCTGAAAACCCTTCTCTTCATCATCCCCACCCTCCTCCCCTCTGGTTCCTGTCAGATTGTTCTTAATTTCAATGTCTCTGGTTATATTTTGTTTGCTTTTTTCTTTTGTCAATTATGTTCCATTTAAAAGTTTTTCTTCTGTAGCTGAAAAGGCCCTGTGTTTGCTGGAGTAAGTGTAAAAAGACTAATGCCCTTAAGGAACTTGTCAGCTACTATAGAAAGCCCAGTGACAAACAAGCAAAGATAATATGTGTTGCCCACACTGATGTCCCCCAAAGGGGAAATTGTCACCTCTCCCAGAAACTTGATTTTTCCAGAGGCAAGGATATGACAACTTGTTTTCTCTGGGCTCTCTGCCTTGATGCAATGCCTGACATTTTCAGCACTCTAGGAAGTACAAGTATATGAGCATTGACCAGATCACAGGGAATGGACAAACCTAATAATCATATATGAGAAAATGGAATCTGAGTCAAGGACTGAGCAAAACAAAAGAGAGAATTACTTAATGATCATTCTAAGTAAAATTTAGTAGGAGAGTGCCAATCATTTCACTAGCCCAGGTTTAATTGCTCTCAGTTTTATATGTATACTAACTAAATGATTTATAGTTAGCAAAGGGCAGAGATTTGATCTGGACCCAGAATGTCTGGCTGCAGAAGTAACACTCTTAAGCCAGAGGGTATCTCAGCACCTCATACAATCTGAAAATATATCTTGGATTCTATGAAATCTGATTGTGTTCACACATGTATACACAGCATGCGTATGGCCACACACACAACATGTACTGAGTAGGGCCAAAGTAGGTTTAAATTAGTATGTGAAACGGAGTTTATTTTTGTATTAGTATTTATTAATTAGTGTAATATTTTCCATATAAACATCTGTAAATCTACTTTTGCCCCACTCTGGATACACATGTTATATTTGCACAGCACTTAATAGTTCACAAACTGTTCTCACATACACAGTCTCACTGATCAGTCACCACACTTGACATTTAATATTATCACAATACAGGGAAAAAAACTTACAGGCTTCTGAATGTGAAGAGAGCTGTTCATATTCACATTTTATCAGATTTTCCTCTAAGAGTTCCGACAATACGGCCTAAATGTTCTTTACTATTGCATTTCCTGTGAAAACCTGTGTTAAACCCCAAGGCAGAAGAGACGTAGAAAGGGCTGATCTTTTTTACAAACAGTTCTTATGTGTTTGATTGAAAGAAATGGTCAGTTTTTCTCAGTTTCATCTAAAGAGTGGAAACAGTTTATATTACCTTATCTTTATTGAAACTAATCAAATTTTCAAGAGCATCGTGGTTGCAATTATAACCACGCTGTGACCCACAAACTGAAAATAAAAGTTCACTTGTATAGGGCACAGTATAAAATTAGAAAGTTTATAGTACATAAAGAGCTGATTGATTTGTTTTTTTCCCCTAAATAATTCATGTCAAAGAGAGTTCGACTTTTTGTTTTTACAAAATGTTTCTATTCAGGGATGCTTTAGTAATCTATATTTCTGAACTAGTCAAGAGTCTGTGCTGATAAAACTGGACTTAGACCGAAAATTTACAAGGTCTTTGAAAAAAAAAAAGAGTTTCAGCTTCAGGAACAGCAATTTTTAGCACTTCAAATTTTCTTCAGGAACCTGCATTTTCTCAAATCTTAATCATACTCTTCCTTATATCAATTTATCCTTCAACAAGGCAGAGAGTCCCAGCTGGTAAATGATCCTTGTATTTCCAAGCCTCTGTCCTGTTAGCTCCATAATTCCAATAAAAAACAAGGTTTCACTTCCCCAAAATTGAAGAAAATGTTCAAAATTGAATGTTACTAAGTCACTCGTTTACTCTTGAGCTAGGAGGAGGAAATTAGTGTGTGGCAGATCTGGAAAACATAAATAAGTAAAACTATTTTCAGTAGAAACAAAGTAATAGTGCATGTAGCTGAGCAGACCACATATAACATCCTTCCAGTGTTGTGGTTAGCAAAAAGCAACAGATATCTACCACAATGAGTCAACTAATATTGAGTGATAGTAACGGTTATTAACAAATGAATACATCTGCTCAAGAGAAGAAACTGGAGGTAAAAAACACCACCTTCATAGGTCTTATTTAATAGTATGGTTCATTTATGGAAAATTTTTAATTGATTTTTCAATTAGCAGATGTAAGTACCCATTTTTTTAATTCAGAGTGTACATATAGATGGTAATATGATAGCAAAATAGCTGAGTTGACAGAAAGTAAACATTTCTTATAGAAAAATTCATTAATATAGCAGGGTCTTCAAACAACATTGTTCTATTTACCACAATGTCTTTATCACATTGATGAGAAAAAAATGATTTCCAGCTGGGTCCACTGTCTGCGTGAGTCCATAGTTTCCCCCCATGTATCGGGATAGGTTGTCTGTGGGGACTCCAGTTTCTGCTCACTTTCCAAAGATGTGCATGTGGGGTGAAGAGTCACATGTATGTAAATCGTCCCTGTCTGAGTGAGTGTGTGGCTGTGTGTGTGAGTGGCCCTGTGATGGAAAAGTGTCCTGTCCCTGATGGGCTCCCACCTTGTGCCCTGAACTGCCAGGGAGAATTATTGGAAAATAATTCTCTCGCTTAAAAATCTTTCTTAAACATATGTGGAGTTCATGTTTTTTCAAAACATTTAATATTAGAAGTGTTCTGGAGTTTTGTTTAGCACTTCAGTGATGTTTTTGTGACCAGAAATATGCCTTCGGAACTTAACTCTTGTTTCTATCAATTAACCTAAGTACCATTGGTTCCATTATACATCGTTTCATTTAAAGTCTCAGTTTCCAAGAACCTAGCAACACAGTTCAGGACTTAGTGTACTTGTAAAAGCTGCTCCACATGCAGAATAAAATATTTCATATTGACTGCAATTTAGTGTATTTTTTTCTTTTGATAAGAACTTGTAAAACAGACATTGCTAATTATTCTTTGTGCTCTATACAATATTTAATATGCAAAAGTATGCTGTGATTAACTTTATTTTCTGTATAACAATGTAAATACTAAAGCAATCATACAGTTATATAGCCCAGTAATGTAGTTCTGACAAATTCATAGTAGTTTTATTTTTTGCAACATGTTTTTTAAGAACATTCAAAATAGTAACTCTTCTCTTATATCTGATTGATGATATGAAATTCTAGTGCTCCTAATAAATTTAAGATGTTGTAGAGAACATATAAGAGTGACTTAATATAGCCTATCAAAATATATAGTTGTAAGAGTAGCTTCATAAATGCAATGAATATCATACCTCTCACTTCTAATCTCTCCTAATAATGTGGAACTGATCTATAACAATTAAAAATAATGGAAGTTTAGTTGCTGATGTGGCTTGTAGTCACGGTCTTTCACTAATATTTAGGCAAATTTGATCAAATGATCTGACCTAGAACATCATGATCTTCTTTTCTATAAAGACAATATTATTTTACAAAGTTTTTGAGACTATTAAATTCTGTAATGAATGTGAAGTGCATTGCAAAGTCACAACACTTTAAGCACTTAATTTATTGAATTTATTAAACATTTTACTAAAATATTATAATTTTAATTTTAAAGGAACTAGGTATTTAAAATAAAAACATCTAAAATGGCATCTACAGATTAGACATTTTTTTATCATCTTATATTTGATATTCATGTAAACTATTTTGTTAAAAATTTTTCTATAGCTGGCAGCTCCCCAGCCATCTCTCTCTAACCCGGTGGCTCTTGGCTATTGAGCCAACCCACAGTGGCCCTGAGTCTGGCCAGCCAAAAGTACCATCCTGGGCAGCAACGGTGGCAGTTGCTCCACTAGGAGAGGTTGGGCTGCCCATTCCTGAGTGCCCTGCAGGTGGGCAGGCTCTTTCCCACTCACACACACTCCCTGCTCTCTCGTCTGTGTACACACACTCTCACGCTCCACTGGACTTTCAAATTGGTTGCTCTGTGATTTAGCTACAAAACTGATCCAGGATCCAGGTCTGCCAGCAAGTGGATGGAGCTTCCAGCTACTCTGTAGCCATCTTGGATGCCCCCAGGACAGTATTTTCAATAAATGGTGCTGGGAAAATTGGACAGGTACCTGCAAAAAAAACAAAACTAGATCACTGACGTATACCATACACAAGAATAAACTGAAAATGGGTAAAAGACTTAAATGTAAGTTGCACAAACATAAAAATTCTAGGAGAAAACATAGACAGTAAAATCTCAGATTTTTCTTATGTTTTTGCTCATATATCTCCTCAGGCAAGGGGAAAAAAGGAAAAAAGGACAACAAATTGGACTATACCAAACTAAAAGGTGTTTGCCCAGCAAAAGATAACATTAACAAAATAAAAAGGCAACCCCCTGCATGGGAGAACATATTTGCCAATATACATCTGATAAGAGATTGACTTCCAAAATATATAAAAAATTTATACAACTTAACATCAAGAACACAAACAACTCCTTTATTTTTTGATCATTTTTTTTCTTTTTGCTCTAAGAGTCTTTGCCGACCACACTATCTAAAATTGTAACATCCTCTGCCATCCTTCTACTACCCTCAGCAATCATCTGAGATACCACAGGTATTTATCTGTCTATCTTCTCTATACCCCACCTCCTCCACAGGAACATGAACTCACAAAGAGACAGGATTTTTGGTTGTTGTTTTGTATACTACTCCTGCTTGTCAAAGACCATTGTCATGAATATTCTAGTCCTCCTATCTGTCTATTCAGTATCTATCTACCTATCCACACACTTACCATTTATCGACCTGCTTATCAATTTATATATATATTTATTGACTGAAAAAACAAATACTGCTTGCTTTAAATGAACTATGTGACAAACCGCGTGAATCAGCATGTTCTATTTTGATGTGTTACAACACTGTTATAATCAATTTATCTGAGTACATTCTGTGCGTCAAACATCACAATTGCATTTTCTTGCCAAAATTATAACACTAATTATGGTAAAAATAATGGATAATACATATAACATTTTACCTGTATCAGACACTTTTTAAACACTCTTCCTACAGTAAAACCATGTACTCCGTACAACAATCCTCTGAAATACATACTATTATATTATACCCATATTAATAAATGTTAAAACTGGGGTACATCAAACTGCACAACTGGTTATTTATTTAAATGATAATTTCATATACTTTTGGTGAAATTTGCAATGATTTTTATTAAGTTCAGTCTTGCAACATGTAACAAAAACACATTTTCCACCAAATTATTATTCACTGTAAATACTCTATAATGCTTTCTTTGGTTCTGTTATGTATTTAGAAATTTTGTACATAACATTACCACCAATTAAAACAAATTTGCCTTTTAAATTAACAAACAAAATATTTCTTATGCTTGAAAATATTTGTATTAAAATTACAAATGTAACTTCCAAATAAATTTTGGACAAAAACAATTATGTTAAACAAGCAAGGCAAAGAAAAAATAATATTTATTCTAAAGAAATAATACACATTTTGTTAAGTATTTTCAGCTATGAATGCTTCTTATGAGAAAATTAATCATATTCAGAACATACATTTAAAATGTATGCATAAAACTTGAAATACATGGAGAGTTATTGATGTATCATATGCTTCATAAAGTTTATTTCTCCTATCTGTTCTACTATTAACATAATGGAATTATACAATATAAATACAATGAGGGTTTTGAGATCATTTAAAATCCATTAAAGGCTGAGATATTCTTATAATTAATTTTCCGCTAAGATGAGAACTCAGAACCTTGAAATAACTTGTGGATGGCCATTGTCATAGTGAAGAGAACCTTTGTCACCTTCTGAGAATCATTGTACTCCCTAGTGAAAATTCAAGGTCAATTTGTGTCTCATAATCAGGATCGGTGGGCTGGTACTTGGAAGGAAGAATGGGTGGTTTCCATTGTATTTAATTTCAGTGACATTTCCTGAACTTAAAATATCTTTCCAGTTAGCGTATTCTTTTAAAATGCAAATACCTCTTAGAAAGTTGGAATTTATCAACTCAGTTTTTTTATGCCTCAGTTCCTTTCTTGATTCTTAAAATAGTTATGTGGGGCAGGTAAACTTAGTCTGCGGTAATAATAATTGGGGCAAACGGCTTTACCATGGCAAATCATGATGAACACTGTCACTAGAAAAAGATTTTCATTAGAAAAAAATGTACCAGTTATATATTGTTGTGAAACACATTACCCCCAGAATTCCAGGCATAAAACAATATATGAGCATAATGATTACCTTATAGTTTGGGGGAGCCAAGGATCTGCCACACAGTTTAGCTGTAGTCATCACCAGGCTAGATTGGGTTCCCTTCCCAGTTCACTCATCTGACTGTTGGCAAGGTTTAGCTCCTTCATTGCTTCTGAACTGAGACCTCAGTCCCTTGGGTCTATCCATAGTGTGATTTATAGCACTGAAGATTTCTGCATCAGCATAGACCCAGAAGCAAGGAAGGGTACCACCACAGAGAAGGCTAGCCAGCAGTCACTGGTTTAACCTAATTCTGGAAGTGATGTCCTGCCACATTTGCAATATTCTATTTGTTACAAATGAATCACTAGGTTTAGTACATAGTAGCAAGGCTGCTAATAACAGGAGAGAGATTAATAATTAGGATTTTATAAGAAGCTACCTACCAAAGTTTTGCATGTATTCTGGCATGATACGTGTTTTGTGAGAATTTCTTGAAACAGAACCCATATATTACCTTTGACAAAAATAGCACATTCTGCCAGAAAAGACTTTATCACCAAATGTTGATTTTAGTGTTACCGACAAACACACTAACACACTAGTTGTAAAAATATGCACATTTTCGTAGCTGTTAATTTGGGACTATATTGTTTGAAACAGATGATTACTAAAGGTGTTATTGTTTACTCAATATTTGATAAGTGTTATTGGTACCTATTTAGAACAGAAACATTGAAAACAGGTATAAGCTATTGGGCTGAGATTTTGTGATTATGTGAAACATTTTGACTGGAGTTATGAATAGAAAGAAAGCTATAGAGACCAAAAAAAAGAAAAAAGAAAGAAAGAAACACAGGAATTTCTAGTTGGATGCTAATGTGATAATTCAAGGTGATTTATTATTTTTAAACAACTAGATAATCTGAACATATTTTCAAGTATTGGTGAGTATCTTGATTTCTATTAGCCTGAGGACATCACTTTTACCATTGAAGCAATAATTTCTAAATAATATATAAATAGCATTGAGTTACTTTACATGAAATAATTTTTATGTATACGTAGTGTTTTGTCAGCACAGTCTGGTAACTTATGACTTTATCCTTTGTGTCATAGATACGTTGTTAATGTTTTTTTCTTTATGCATGTGTTTTTTCTTCTACTATTAAAAGGGACCATGGCTTTGCAATCCTCACATTCATTCTACTGAGTTATCCAGTCTTCCACATCCTGGTCCCTGAGTGCGGATGATGGACTGGTAACATTTCCTCCTACTGTATCCATTCTATAACATTGTCAGCATCATGTTCTTCGAGAAAGATTTATATAATTCTACTGTTTATTTACTAATAGTATTTAGTATGTAGTAGGTGCTTAATAGTTATTTGAAAAATAATGATTATGTTAATACATTTAACATTATTTTGATAGACATTAGGTCACATTGTTCTAGAATTTTTATTAAATATGCTTTGCAAAGACAGCATTCCTGCTACCTAAAAGTTAGTATGCTCTATCATTTTGGCTTGTTTTCATTTGAATACAGGTCATCTTAAGACAGAAAATATATTTTTATTTTTATACTATCTTTTATTGTCTGATTTAATCACTATTGTTCAATTAAAAATGATAGTTTATTTTAGCATGGTTTACTTTCCACTTCAGAAAGTTGGGATTTATTTTTTCCTAAACTGACTTTTTGTGGTTGGCTAATTACTACATTTTTAGTACTAAGGTTGTGGTATTTGCCAGCAACCAGAGAGATATCAAATTCATAATTCTCCCAACATATTCTTAATTGCTGAGTTAAATAACAAATGCATGGTATATTTCTACAAAGCATATGGAAGTATCACAACTTTCTAAACCTCTTGTAAAAAAAAAAACAGACTTTTTAGGAAAAATATATAAATAAATTTACCTGCTCTTAACTGTTTGAAAGTTGCTTGAGAAGTTTAAAATCTTGTTCATCAACATTTAATTTAAAAATTACTTACTGCTAACACAATGTGGCAAACCATAACTTCATTTTTTCAAGCATATGGAGACAGTAAGGCCTTGGTCAGTGAAAAGTTGAAAATATCACTAGACTTCAAGTTTTTGTTTTCTATAAGTCAAAAGCTAGTAAAAATTAAAGCTTTGTGAAAAGCAAACAAAATTTTTATTTTGTTCATCAAGAGAATGAAGGTTGTCCTTTTTCTTAATTTTTATTTTCCAGATAATTATTAAAGTGTTATCATTTTTCCTTAGTACTTGTTAGAAAATATTTAAACAATAGAAAATTAACGATTTTTAATGTTTCTATAATAAGTATACCTGGGAGGTATAAGTTTAACCCATACCAATTCAGTCTTTTTTTTTTTACTTTCACTCATACAGAGAACAAATTTGAAAAACAAACCCTGTTCTTGAACATTTCTCCACATCAACGTATTTCTTTACCTCAACTTACAGAAATGTCAAGATTCTAAACCATGAAATAATATAAAAGGGAAATCAGCATTCTAGACAAATCCTCTCCACAAACACAAACACACATGCCACTTTATGGAAGTACCTTAAAGATTTAGGTCAAAATATGCTGTCTTCGACTCTTCAGTGCTGTCAAATAGAAACATGATGTTAACAGTTATGAAAATGACCTTCAGATACAAATAAAGTTCACCTCCCCACAGGGTGCTGGCTTGCCTACGGACCTCAGTTGTTCTAAGGGGAAAGGGGCAGTGGGAACAGCTTGCACAGTTTTTTCTAATTCTTAGTCATATCATACGTCAAATTACCTCCTCTTAATGATTCCATCTTTTCTCCATTAATATCTTATATTATGTACAATAACCCTAAAATTGAAATGATAGGAATCTATCTATTTCAGACAGATAAAGTCATCATACTGGACAAAAACATGCTTAGGTAGATAGGTTTGCAGCGAATTAAAGACCCATCAGTAGAGTGATAATATCCCAGTACATGAGCCTCAAAACAGTGAATATGGCACAGGCAGTGAAATGAAGCACATGTTTCTTTTTTCCTTTTCTTTTTATTCGTATAACTCAGATTCTGATTTCAGAAGTCAGTTTTTGTTAAAAAATTAGAAAAAATAGTTATAGTTATGTCCTTAAGTCATTTCTATGTATCTTGTTATGTTATTTATCCATCTATTAACTTTTTTGAAAGATTTTATTTATTTATCTTTAAATAGGATGAGTTAGGGAGAGAAGTATCAATGTATGGTTGCCTCTTGTGCATCCCCTGCTGGGAACTGACCTGCAACCCAGGCTTGTGCCCCGACTGGGAATTGAACCTCGATCCTTTGGTTCACAGGCCCACGCTCAATCCACTGAGCTACACCAGCCAGGGATCAATCTATTAACTTTTATGTCCCAAAGAAATATCACTTTCTTGTGAGGCTTATATTCTAATTATAGCATATCAACTTTTTTTAATAATTGCATCCATTTAAAAAATTACTATATATTTAAATGTTGTTTTCTTTTTAATCACTACAGTGCCTTCAGAAACAAGCTTAAAATATAAAGTAAAAATCTTCCCCAAAATATGATGCTTATAAATCTAATCAAATCATCAAAAATATGTTTAGCTCTCTAAAACTAAGCTGTTAATAGTCTGTCAAATAATAATTTATTTCCCATCTTAAAATCCCTTATATAAATGTAATAAATTTTTCTTTTATCTTGGTATAATTTCCGAATTACAAAAAAAAAAAGTTAGTATACTGCTGTGGTTCTGAGTACACATTTCATCCAGATTCACCATTTTTAAACAATCATATTTACTTATTTTAGAGAGAGGGCAAGGGAGGGAAAAAGAGAGGGAGAGAACAACCAATTTGTGGTTGCCTCTCATGCCTCTCATGTGTCCCCTGCTGGGGACCTGGCCCAAAACCCAGGCAAGTGCCCTAACTGAGATTTGAACAGGAGACTCTTTGGTTCTCAGGTGGGCACTCAGTCCACTGAGCAACATCAGCCAAGGCCAGATTCACCAGTTATTTTTGTATTTCACACTATTTCCTTTACATTCTCTTTTTATCTGTCTATATTCTTAATTATTTCAGACTAAATTGTAGCTATCATGGCCTTTTTCACATAAGCACTGAATTTTATGTTTCATAAGAACATTCTTTGTCATAGACATAGTACAATGATCAAAACCAAAAACTTGTCAGTTATACAGTTTTATCTAATATGTAATTCATATCCAAATGCTATTAATTACTTCAATATTTTTTCATCCATGTACAATATCCAGTTCAGGGTCACATATTGCATTTACATGTTATATATCTTTAGTGGTATTTTTTCTAGAAATAAAAAAATAACCAAACTCTTCTAGTCTTTCCTGAACTTCATATTTTCAAGTTCTAGCAGTTCTTTTAGTTGTGGCTTTATGTATTGCAATCTTAGTTATTAAATACAAAATATTTATTATTGTATTCTCACAATTTCCATGTTTATCATTATTAAATTTATTGATCTGTTTGCATATCTTGTCTTGAAATGTCTCAGTGGTGACTTAATTTTAGCCATTTCATTTTTTTATTATTATTCCTTTCACACTTTATCTTAACATTTTTTTTACACTTATCCTACTGGTGTGTTCTTGTTTAGAATTCATCTCCTGTAGAGAAGGTAAAACAAAGTCCTAATTTTTTATTTATCTGGCAATCCTTCCTTTTCCATTTGAGTTTTTACTACATTTACATTTAGAGTACTGTATGCTATGATTCCATTTACATTTAAAATACCATTTGCTACAGTAGCTTTGTGTCTACCCTATTCCCATTGCACGGTTTCGTGTTCCTCTAACATTCTTTATGTCTCATCTGTTTTTATTAATCAAAACTTTTTAGCATTTCCTATTACTTTATTAGCTTTCTATCTAGAAAGCATTTGGCATTGCTTTTCAGACATTATCCTAATATTACAATATGTATACATTCCTAGCTTACCCCATTCAGTTAATGCTGTGCTAAATTTAACTATTATAATTTTCCTTTAATAGTTATGCCTTTCAAATTTTTATCTATATATCTATATTGATCTCAATGTGCTTATGGTATAGGTTGCTATTTATCCTTTTTTTTTAATTGTAAATTCAGGTTATATCATCTTGGGTCATTTTCATTTGACTTGGGGAAAAAAACAGCATTTCTATACAAGTCTTCTAGTGATTAATTTTCTCAGTGAACATTTTTCCAAAAATATATCTTTAATTTTAACATTTGAAGAATATTTTTCTGAATATACAATTCTGGGGAGACAGTTTGATCGTTTTCTTCCTAGAAATTTAAGATGGTTTTCTTTTTATCTTTAGTCTTCAATAATTCTGAGAAGCAGTCAGCTACAATTTATATATCATTGCTGTCTTGTAATTTTCATCTGGCATCTTTAAAACTTTTCTTTATGTTTCAGTTTTAGTCAGGTCATTATCAAATATCTAAGTTTGATTTTTTTGTAGTATCTTGTTTGGAGTTCACTAAGTTTCTTGGAGATAAATATTTATATCTCTCCAGAATATGTGCCTGATTTTGTCAATATTTCTGTAAATATTTTATGCCACTTTACTTTTTTATGGATTCCAATTTCATGTATTAGATCATTTGATATTACCTTATATCACATTAATGCCTAATTATTTATTTTAATTCTATTATTTCCTTTTTTCATATTAGATAACTTTATTGCTGCATCTGTGAGTTGACTTATCTTTTCTTCTGTGTTTAACCTGACTTTACGTACAGCTAGTAAATATTTTAGTTCACTTAGTTCTGGAATCTCATTTATGCTTTTTAAATATTGAATCTGTTTTTTGTTCAGATTATGTACCATTTCATCCATAACGACCATAGTTTCCTCTAAAGACCTGAGCAAATTTATAAATCCTGCTTATAAGTGCCCTTGTTCATGAATTTCATCATCACCCTGGTCATTGAGGAGCAGATATTTCTTGGCTTCTATTTTCTTCACAATAGGTAATATTTTCCTATTCACTTATATGTTTAGTAACAGTTTATTGGGTGCTGGATATTGTAGGTGATTTATTTTAAAATTCATGGATTCAATTATCTACCTCTGAAGACTTGATTTTTTTGTCATTGTTGTTCTAGCAGGTGACTAATTTTCCTGGTCTCAACCTCTCAATTCAGTCACTTCTGCAGAAGATATAACATTTGAAACAACTCCATTTATTTAGCTTTTTAACTGTTCCTTTTTCGTGAGGACTTTAGAGTCTCTTCAGTGAATGCTTTGTTCAGGGGAGAAATTTTTATGGAGTTTTGAGGGTTTACCTTTCTGAGGTTCTTACTTTTCCTGTGTCCCCTACTTACTCCCAGATACTCTATCAGTCTCAGATTCTATTTGTTTACTAGTCAAGGCAGTAATACTGTACATGTCTCTTTGCTTGAGCCATAGCCTCTGTCCAGGATGTGGACTGACAGGTGCCCATTCCTCTCTACATGATGTGGGCTGGCAGATGCCCATTCAGGTAAAAAGCCATCTATGTGCAAATCTCACCCAGTTGAGTTTTCTTCTTTCAAGAAAAAATATCTTCTGCGTTTTTTTATGTTTCTATAGTGTGGTCAACTTTATTTTCTTTTTGTCCAGAGTTTATCATTGCCATCATCAGGAGCTTTACTTTAATACATTACCAGTAATGTAAATTCAATTATGTTTTAAATTAGACCCAAATGAATACCTGTCTTATATTTCAGTAGGACATATTTTCTTAAACTTTAAAATCATCTTTATTAACAAATATGCACACATTCTAAATGCAAAAATAATAAGGTATAGATTTAAATTGCTTCTTAATTTCTGTATCACATGTAAATCTTCAAGTGTTTAAAATATATTTATCTTCTATAGGAAATTATTTATGATTTTGGACAAGCTGAGAACCATATTCCAAATTAATTGAGCTTCCTTTATTGTGTTGGTTATTAATGACAGGAAAGACGTTAAAATGATGCTTTGGTCTTGTATACCGTAAAGACTAGTCACAAGGACTCAAGAAATTGAGTTTCATATGTTTGTAGTGACATTTTCCAGGTCAAGCTACAAATATGTATACTCAGTGTCTTTATAGGCCTGGAGAGTCCATCCTCTTCATGTGGATAAAGTTTCATGATTGTAGTTCTTGTCTCCTCATTTGAGATACATTTACCAACTTATTTTTCTTAGAAGGACATCTGCGTCCATATTCCTATACAGAACTACCCACTGACTAATCTTTCTGAAGCTTGATCGAGTTCTTCATTATTTTTTGAAATTTTCTCTAGCCATAAACTTAATGCAAAATTTTGAAAACAATGGTTTATTTTCTTTAAGAAAATAATTTAGATGCATTTAATTAGATCCGGAATACGCTTATGCCTGCCTCTGGCACTGCAACTCCAAATTGATGCTAATAATATCAAGAATATTCTACGTGAGATAGAAATGCATAATATTTATGATAATAACTGCTAACATTGCATGAGAACTTACAAAATAGAAATATATTTCTAAGTGATTTGTTAATATTCTTAGCACGTAGGATGCACTGCTATTATCACTATTTTATGTATTGTGTGAAAAGATAAAAACGGAGCACAGGCACACAGCAAAGATCAACAGTACATGACATTCTGAACACAGGGCAGGTGTAGAATTGAGCACATGGCCGGTCTGATGGTACAAAGAGCGATCCCCTGCTGGAGGTACTAGGTCATAATAAGAATATCATGTCATTGTTCAGGCATACGGCAATAACACAAAGACCATGCTACTAGACACTGAGAACAAAGTAGGGGTCTGGTTGTTTGATCAAGGCTGACGTCCAGTTGTTAGAATTAAGGGACCAGATAAAAATAGAAATTCAATGGTTTTGAAAACTTTGAATCCACAAATTGTGATGAGAGTTCAAAATTTGGAGGTTAAGTTGCCCTAAATGAGAAAACTGAAGGGGTTTAAAGGCGGCTAGCTATGATTTATTTCTTAAAATAAATTACTTTTATGAAAAAAGATAAATCTAAATAGATATAAAATCATTTTCAATGAGTTTAATACAGATCCTGATATTTTACTTAGGACACCCACAGGACACAGAAGCAGAGGGCAATACAAATGCATTAAATGATTCTAGTTAGTTAAAACTTAAATCTGCTCTTTAGTATAAGTTATAATCCTTATATCAATTAAGAAAAGTTAGACTGTGTGTTATATATGCCTAAGTATAAGATAAAAACACCAGAAATGAAAGACATGATTAAATAGAACAAATGGTTAAAACACCTTGTTGAGTAAAATGAAAACTAAACTATGTAACGTAATATGAACTTTATTTGTAGATTATTAATCAAATTTTAAGTAGTTATTAAGCACTGAATATAATGAAAAGAACTGAGTAAACTTGTACCTAAACCTTAGCTGAAATTAATTAATTTCAAATATTCTGTGGAGGATATTTTAAGTAGATTAATGTCTAGAATCCCATAAAAGATCATGCATTTATATGAAATTATTATTATGTAAATAGATGCTTTGTTAAATCATTCAGTTTAAATTATGCTACATGTTTAATAATATTTACAAGTATAGAAGCATAGGCCAGTTAAGATAAAACATTTTTGTAGAACTAAATATATTAAAATTATATTAAAATACACACACACATGGAACATATTGACATTATAAAATATATATTTCTAATATGCATGCCATGTATATTTTCTTACTGTGAATTATTCTCTATATTTTATCACATCAGCTTTTTTTTAATTTGTGATTTTTAAATGTGAAATAATAATTTAAATAACTACTATAAGACATTGGCTTTCATGTAATGGAAGTAAATTATGCTGGTATTTCATTATTTCATTTCAATACTTTAAAATATGATGCATGCAATAGGTTAATAAATATATATTGCATAAATGAATGAACTAATGGATGGATAGATGGATGGATGGATGGATGGATAAGTGAGATATTCAGGATGCTTTATTTATCTACAATACACTTTCTTCCCCTCACTAGTAATTGAATCTCCATTCATTATTTTAAGGTGCATCTGAACTGGCAATTTTTCTATAAAACTTTTTCATCCTTTATGTACTGCTTCACCCTCATAAGCTCCATAACACTTTGTAGCTTTCTTGCATCACTTACTTATCTCTGCTGCATAGTTTTCAGTCTAATATATCCTGACCACTCACCTTAAAAAAAAAATCACCTTACTCAGTCAGGTAAGTGTTCATTAAGAGTATTAAAAAATATTCCAAAGTATCCATGTAACCCATTTACAAACTTCACCTGACACACTGCTTTTGTTCTGGAAAAATGAACTCTTACACAATTTGGGGTGACGGCGTAAGCCTTTATTACATGTGTGGACCCAGAGGAGACAGCTTCCAAATTCTGGGCCCCGAGGAGGGGTCAGGTGGGTGGTTAAATACCTTTGTAACAAAGTGGGGAGAGGAGGGTCACGCAGCACAAGCAGGGAGCAGGAGAGTGGGAGCCAAGGACACAGAAGCAGAGGGCATAAATTGCCCAGGCCAGGGCAAAGAGATAGTGAGAGATTAACTGAGTCTAGACAAGGAGTCAGCTAGTCAGCAGGTGGTCGTCTGGAGCCTGGGGGCCAGCAGGGAGTTGTCAGAGGTCGGAACAGAGTGCCAGCTTTAACTTCTATTTACATTTTAAACTCCTATTACACTTTCAGTTCATGCATCTCCTTTTTAACTCTATCCTCTTTATCTCTATTTCTGTTCCTGCTGCAGTATGAGTGCCACCATCTTAGTATTGATCACTCTAGAATCCTTTCCCTTGACTTGGTTCTGTTGCCCTAAATTTACTTCGTGGTGCAAACTTAAGGATGTATTCTTTTGTCCCATGTCCTTCAGCAATGGTTCAAACGTACTTCTCTGAGTATCCATCCACTCCATTTCAACTTTTCTCAATGCCTCAGATCCAATAAAAGGACACTCTATCTGCTATCTTTTCCCATTTGTGTGTGCTTGCCTCACAGCCTAAAATATTTCTACTCTCGGCTATGCCACATAAACTGGTAACTCCAATTTAATATTTTTGTTTCCTTCTCAGGAAAACAATGCATAATAAAAATAACACTGATAAAGAAACCTATCCATTTAGAGAAGTATCTTGCAACATTAAGTACTCTGTAAATATCTATTATTACTAATATTTTAAACCAATTTACTTGCTTACTTTCATCTTAAACAAGGCCTCTATTTATTTTCACATTCAAAAGAGTTGCATATAATTTCCAAAAGACTTTGAATGTAACAATTCATCTGTTTGGTAACTCTGAACACATATACATATACATATACATATACATATACATATACATATACATATACATATACATATACATATATATATCTCACAGCAATATTTTTTAAAAGTTATGTTTACATAATAGATTAGCTGTTTACTTTTTCCCTGTAAATCTAAGCTAACTCTAAGTACTCTCCCACATAACGTGACTGAAATAGGTTGCTGGTGGCCACTCTCATGATAAACCCATAGTCAAAATCTTACGTTGATTTTTAATTAGTTATTTTAGAGTAAATTTGGGTTTGTAACAATAATAATTGGAAGGTTCAGAGATTTCCTAAATATCCTCTGCTACCATGCATGCATAGCCTCTCCCATTATCAGTGTCACCAGAAGTGGTACCTTTGCTAAAAATGATTAGCCCACATCAACACGTCTCTACCACCCACAGTGCTTCATTGTCAGACCTGATTCAATCTCTGTGTCTATCCCACTTCTGACTTTGAGGTATTTGACACCATTGATTTCTCTCTCCCCACAAACCTCCTGCACCCCAAATAAGGTTTAAAATTCTTTCTTCTATATCTTGTTCCTATTAACTCTTTTTGTCTCCAAATCAATAAATTTTATAGCTCATTTATGCTCTGCCTCATATGCATTGTGGAGGTCATCTGATATATATTTTTCCTTGTTCTTTTCTTAGTTCATGTGACATACACTTTCATGAATAAAACTAACACCCACGGGCCTAAACAATCAACCTTAAATCTCTATTTCTCATTTCATTGAGATAGTGCACTTGCAAACTACCCAATCCAAATTCATCTAACTCTTCTGAGCTGAATGAAGATCAGATTAAATATTGAAAATACCATGCTTAAATTTTCTATGGCTCCACTTTTATAATATCTATTATTTTTCTTTTGGAATCTTTAAATAAAGACTTCTAAAAAACAGCTATATTCAATGAACTTTCATTAGAATATCTAATTGAAAATCACATATGATTTAAGTATTAATTAATTGCAACCATAACTAAGAAGATGGTAAGAAATTTGCAGACACCAAAGACTCCATTTCAACCCCAATTAGTTTCCCACGTCACAGTGTGCCATGAGCCACCAGGGAGTGTGTTTCTTGAAGTGGAACGTGCCTAATGATTTCTGCTTTATCTTTGGTAGCCATTAAATTTTGCTACAATAAAGTCTAAGAAACCTACACAATCTAAGCATGTTAGAAGAATCTGGCCTAAAATAAAATTAATAGAATCTTTTAATGATTTCCAACAGGAAAATTGAGAAATGGTACCAGAATGATATCCAAGTTGATATCAGGTTATCATTTTTAAAGTGTTTCCCTGATAATATATTTAAGATCTGAATTGTTAATGAAATCAAGACCTCCAAGCATTCTCTTGTATTGTGCATAATGAGCAGAAATCTACCAGATTTTAAATTACTGTTTCTAACATGTAATACATGAAAAAAATTCTATCCTTAGTATGGCTTACTGTTCACTAAGGTAATACACAAAACATATTAATGGGTCATGTTGTAATTGTTGAGTGCGGACAAGAGGAAAAAAAAACAACCCTACATAATTATTGCCACACACTCTGACATTTTCCACTGCTCCTTATTGTACTTGGTATTTTCTGTCACATTTGCTTTTGATTACATTAAAAATTTAATTGGACTAATGCTAAAAATCAGTCACACCCCAAGGAAAAGAAAAGAGGTTTTTGGAAGTAGGGTTAATTTCTTTATATTACTGACATGGTAAGCAAAAAGTAATGTATTGGGCTATGGTGACTATTTGGGCTATTGTGACTATTTGGGCTATTGTGAAATTATTAAAAATTTCAATAAGCTTTGGCTTCCTTGCACTTCTTTAAGACATTTTTATACTAACAGCATTGAGGCAAAAAAGCCATTTTGGTTCATTCAAAAGTAAATGAAACAGGTTGCTTTATATTTGGAGTATTAACTATGTGGTTCAAAATATTCATGTACAAGAACCATGTTATCAATAATTGATTGACAACTACCTCCAGGCTGAGACATAACTTCCTTCAAAAAGGTATGTAATTATTTATTCACTTAACAGTTTTTGTTATTTACTAGGGTAGCTCATTGATTTTGCCCCTAGGTAAATAAGCAGAAAGAAACTGAGCTTTAATCATTTCTCTAACTGATTGATCCACTAGTGCCATTCAGACCAAAGACTGACTTGATAAGCTGACTTTGCTTTGATTCAGAGGTCAAGGCTTACCTTCTTGTGTCTCTGGATAGCAATTTCAGAGCTATGAAGTCATCAGTAGAAATAACTCTGCCTCCTTATAGTATGCACTTAGCACTTTTTTAGCAGTAAAATGATTCTCAATACTACCATAAGAATTTAATTTTCAAATGGCAAGTATTTTTTAGGTGCAGGGGATCAGGAGAGAGGGTGCTATTACCAAATCATCATCACCATGGCCCTGGCTGGTGTGGCTCAGGGCATTGAGCACCAGCCTATGAACCAAAGGATTGTGGGTTCAATTCCCAGTCAGGATACACTCCTGGATGGCAGGCCAGGTGCCCAGTAGGAAACCACACATTGATGTTTCTCTCCTTTCTCCCTCCCTCTCCCTCTGTCTAAAAATAAATAAATAAAATCTTCAAAAATGTATTGTCCAGGTTCACAGTGTAGCATATTTGAAATGAGATATACATTTTAAAGCAACAACAACAATAATAATAATATAGTAAAACTATCACCAATAGGTATTGAAGATTTACTATGTGCTAAATACGGCTCAAGTTTAAATAGTTTTGCTTTCATGACAATCTTATGAAGCATTATTATCCTCACCTTACAAAAAATAATAAAAAATAAAAATAAAAGTCTGAGGAAGAGAAAGGCTTTACAACTTTCCCAGAGTTATTGCACCAGTAAGTGGAAAGTCTGGGGTTGGCACCCAAGTAGGCTGGATCTTGCAATAATGAGCAGTCACTTGTAGCTTCAAATGCCATGAGACGTGCCAGGCCCTCTGCATGCACCAGTGTGGAACCTAGAGCCAGTGCCTGAGACCTGTCTGCTTCCTTTCTGCGCTTGGTTGCTGGGTTCAGTCCTTGACTTCGGTGCCTCCCTCTGGATCCAGTAGAGAACCATTCTGACTTTTTTAAATCAAAGGTCATTTGTATTAAATTTTGCTTTCCTTTAATTTTCTCTAATAAAGAAATTTATATTTTATCAAGGATTATTCAATTAGCTCTAACCTTGGAAGATGGCCATATTACAATATACAACTCCATACATTATCTCAGGAAAACTAATGATGCATATATTTAACTATCAATTCAACAATAATCTTTCCGTCATTCTCATAAAGACTTAGGAGTGCTAAAGAAATTGGAGGCATATTTTAATTTTCAAATATATACAGGATATGTTTGAGAGCTTTATTTTCATTGGACATAAAATTATGACTAGATCTCCTTCACTTTCAAATTTGGATGGTTAAGTTTGTTTCTGGTTTAGAAATAGGAAATTTAATGATATTTATACTTATTAATTATATTGATATTATACTTTAAATTACAATGTATTGTTAGTTTTAGTATGTTAGGGCTGAATAAATTATAAAATACTATATATAAAATATATACACTTTAATACATTACACAATATTTGCACAGATATTATGCATTTATTTACCAAATAAAACATCCTGAAAAATTTAGTTATTATTACTGCCTTTCATTTTAAAGCTGCACTTAACACTATTCTTCATGCATTGTCTTCACTCCAACCTTGTAGGAAATTGGATATAATTAAGATAATAAATTAGTTGTTGCATTGGAGCACCAATGAGAGATATTTGAAATATTTCTTGAATCTTCATAAATTCCCATTGTGAGTGACATTATCAACCTCATTTAATAGAATAAGAAGACCCCAGAGACATTCGGGAATTGTTTCAAGTCTTAGAGACAAAAATAGGCAAAAAAAGGATTGAACACTGGGCTGTATCATTAAGCAGCATATGCCCTTTCTACAA
Source organism: Carollia perspicillata (assembly GCA_004027735.1). Lineage (NCBI taxonomy): Eukaryota > Metazoa > Chordata > Mammalia > Chiroptera > Phyllostomidae > Carollia > Carollia perspicillata. The sequence goes on along the minus strand of PVKM010000801.1, from coordinate 25,193 downwards.
TATCACACCACTTTAGCATTTATATCTAAGTTTCACGAATTGAACATCATGCCTGGATATTTCCTGGTATCCATGTTATTTTTGTTGTTGTAAATATTCGGACAATAGAAATCTCTAGATTTTTGTTCCAATTTTTTAAAAAGACTTTGCTTTACTTTTAATTTAGGCGCACATTTGTTTTCAGTCAAATTCTGAAACAATTTCAACTGGGAAAAATAAAATAAAAATCAGACGCTGACAAAGTGTTTAAAAAGAAAGAATCTATCCAATTGTTAATTAACAACAAAATATATATGTTAATATGAAATGTTTTCCCTAGTAGAGAATATAGTCCTTTTTCTGACAAGTATAAATTAGCTAAAGCATTTTGCTTACACTTATCAAGTTAAAGCTTATTACACATAGATAATTATATATGTTGTGTAGAATTTGTATTTGTTTCCATCGGCACTACTGAAGAAAATCACAGAACTTAGAGAGTCTAAAGCAAGTGCAGTATGTTAAATAAAGCTTACACTATACATTTAGATGGCATACCACCAATTTAATAGGTCAAAATTTAACAACATGAAAAATATTTTAAGAAGGTTAGGTCATATGTCCTGGGACAGATGTTTTTTTACTTTTGTTTCTGCTGCTTAATCCCTTCAGTATCTTTGATAACCAGAGCCTAAGTTTTAGAAGTTTATTGTCAACTAAAGGAATACATTCATGAAACAGAAAATTGCTTAAGGAATTTTTTAATTACTTAATTGTTGTTCATTCACAGTTGTCTGCATTTTCTCCCCACCACTCCCCTCCACCCCAGCCAAAACCACCTCCCTCCCTTGCTTCCACCCTCTCCTTTGGTTTTGTCTATGTGTCCTTTATAGCAGTTCCTGAAAATCCTTCCCCCTATTATTCCCTCCCCCATCTCCTCTGGCTATTGTTAGATTGTTCTTAATTTCAATTTATCTGGTTATATTTTGTTTGATTTCATTCCAGTTAAAAGTGAGGTCATATGGTTTTTGTCCCTCAGCACCTGGCTTATTTCACTTAGCATAATGCTCTCCAGTTCCATCCATGCTGTCACAAAAGGTAGGAGCTCCTTCTTTCTCTCTGCTACATAGAATTCCATTGTGTAAATGTGCCATAGTTTCTTGATCCACTCATTTAACAATGTTTATAGTAACACAATTTACAATAGTCAAGTGTTGGAAGCAACCTAAGTGCTTAAAGAATTTTTAAAAAGCTTTTAAAGTGCATGAATAAAGCTAATCTTGGTTGTCTTTTTTCCTCTCCAAATTTCTAAAAATTCAGTTTTTTTATATGTAAAGACATGATAAAAACTATTTTTTCTTCATACTTTTTCAGAAAAGGAGAGAATTTGTCAATCTACAGACTTAAAGACCTTAAATGATCATCAAAATCTTGACAACTACTGTAAAAAGGATCCCATCCCCTGCCAAGAAGAAAATTAAGTAGTGGCTGCTCTGAATCCCAGAGTGACAACAGACGCTTGTGGTAGAATTTTATTAAATCCTTGGCCTAATGGAAGGCCAGACCATAGATAAGTTGGTAGTATCTCAATATGACTTTTATTTGCTTTTTAAACATCTGTTTAGTCATTCTGGAAAATTCTCTCCTCTGCTTGTTTTTCCAGCCACATCATCATACTGTCACATTTTCTATGGATGTCATAGGAAATTAAACTGAAATTAATGATTGTACAAAATTTTCCTCTCTCCTTTAGGCTACAATTGTTATATTTACAATAAAATTTTAAAATGCATAGGTAGTAGCTTTTATTGATATCACATTGATTTTAATTTGACTTTGTTCCTTTGTAAAAGCTGGCATTGAATCATAAATTTTAGGGTCAGTCTAGTTTTCAATTTTTCTAATACTTTAGGTCATTAGTTAAATTATAAATGTTTTTCTCCAGAAAGAGTTGTTTTGCCAGATTACCAACTTCTACATTAATTTAGATGGTTTCATTTTGATACATGTATGTTCCATAGAACTTTTTGAGTGATGAAATAAGAACGTTCTCAAGCGGAAATAACAGGCTTCATAAAGAAACTTTGCACGCAGCCTGCACATGTAAAAACAAAATGACATGAGGTTCTGGGTCAACCAAAAAGATTCTGAGTTCTCTGATTCTTCTCATGAAGTTTATAACATCATTGGCAAAGTCTCTAAATATTGCCAGTTTGGGTTCCTGATAGTAAACTCAAACAATCCCACTGAGATATATCATAGTCTCTTTTAAAAAACCCCAAACTAACAGCTTTATGAAATATAGACTAAACATATATTTATATAAGAAGCCTATACATAATAATGACCATAATGACCATAAAATAATGACCATAATGACACACTTTATTTAGATACAAAATAGATTTAGAAATTACTTCTTTATAATTACTTCTTTAGATACAAAATAGATTTAGAAATTACTTCTTTACTTCTTTACTCCTTGGTTAATGTTCGTCCATCTCTTTTTGTGCTATAGGTTTTACTCTGTAATATATGAGCATCTGCAACCACTGACTGAAAAACTACAGGACTTGTGACTGTGTGGTTGTGATGCCCACGGGCATCCCCTTGTGGAGGTTAACTAGTCAATTGAATGTCAAACTTAACCAATTATCGGCCCTAAAAAAAAGTAAAATGACATAGCAGAACAAAGTCTTCTCATCACCAGTGACACAGTGATTTGAATTGTTCCAAGGTACTCCTTTAAAAAAAAACATCTGTATTATTTTTTAAAGAAGTTGCCAGTGTAAATTCCCCTGGTGCTTCCTTTGGAAACAGACCAGGAAACAACTTTAAGTGCTGAGACACTGAAAGATGTTGACAGGGTCACTTCAAAGAAGCTCAGGGGATTAAAAAGAATAATATGGTACTTTTTTTTCTCTCCTGGGTTCTGAAAATGTGTTAAAAATAAAATGTACTGGCCTATTTTATAATGCTTATTTTGTAGACAGAACACAACAACACAAATGAAAGAGAATCTTAAAAAGTTCACATAACTCGTTTTATGATGAGAGTAGGTTGAAGCATTATTTTCCAGAACTTTTCTAAGAGTGAATAGGAAAACCTACTTATGAGGAAATTTTTTCTAAGCACATCTTGCATACATCTAACTATTATTCAATGAGTACTTCATAAATCACAGGCATTGTTTAGATTCTGAAACTAAGAATATAAACATGTTTCTTACTCTTATGGAACTTAAAACACTAGTCGAGAGACATCGTATACATCATGGAAATGTCGTGCTACATGTGTAATGAAAGACTGTGGCAAGCAGGAAGGACTGAGGGAGCACTGGAGGGAAAGGATGTTGAGCGTGGTATTGGTTAAATGAGATGAGTTGAAAGTTCTTTTTGAGAACTAAAAGGTAGGTCGAGACCTTACAAACTAAAAGGATGAGCCTGAGCAAATGTAAGTGAGTGTTTGTGTGTGGGACGCAGGTGCTGCCCCACCGGGCACAGAGAACAGACTCCTGGAGCCGAACACAGGAGGCTGTTAACATGTCTAAGCAACTGAACATAGACCAACATGTGGGCAAAGCTAAACGAATGGGTGGAGAGAATGCCATTATTTTTATTTGAAGTAGCCAATTATCTATAAAGTTTTTAAATAATAAAATATTTTAAACTAACCCATGGATTTATCATTTTCAGCACCCTTTATTCTCCTCGGTGTGTGTGGATCCAGGTTTCCACTCGGAATTGCTTCCTTTCTTCATGAAGAACTTCCTTTAAGAGTAGCACAAAGCTGGAGGAAGACAAGTGGAAATGAATGCTATCAGGTTCTACCTGAGGTAGAATAATAACAGTTAAAGGAAGATGGTGATAAGATGTATACTATTTGATGTGAGGCAATAATAAGTTTGTAACACAAATACATATGGCTAATAATCAAACAAAATGATACAGTCAATACATAAAAATTAGATAATTGGAAAGAAGATATGATAAGAGGGACAAATGATAGACAATTGAAACAAACAGGCAAATAATGTAGGATATTATCTTTGTAATAGTTTGGATTTTATTCTAAGTGACATAGGAATGTTCTGAGCAGTTTCAACATAGAGTTAATAAATATGATTTAGTCGACCACAAGTAGGGCAGAAGTGAAAGAAGGAAGGAAGGGAAGGAGGGAGGGAGGGAGGAGAGAAAATGCATTTGGTGGCTGACTGAAAGTATAGAAGTCTCATTGGCTGCCGAAAAAACAGGGTGGACATTAAGAGGAGGCTGTTTGAATTGGGAGACAGGTTGAAATAAGTAGGCCAGGGTAAAATGCCCCCCAACAACTCAGCTAACATAATCAATGCAACAGGTCCTTGCTGTGTCTGCACATTTTCTATCCAAATTAAAAAATAATTTGATTCAGGGTGTTCTCAGAACAGTAGCGCTACTCCAGGGTGTCTGCAGACTGTCTATTATCAATTTTAGCTACAAACAGTACTTTCCACACAAAATGCAGTGAAAATTCCCTGTTAGGTGCCTGAGGCTGCAGGCTTTCTCTCCTCCTACCTCCCCACCTGCCTAAAAGGAATCAACTACTTTACTGTGGGGCCTTGCGTGCATGTGTGTGTGTATACATATATCCAACTTTTAATTTTAATTAATGGGAAATAAAGTTACTGATCAACTTTAGCAAACAGTTGTCCTCAAGTGACTTTCAACATCTATTCCATTACAAATTTTAGTGTAATTACTTCAAGTCATTCTTTTCAAGCTATTGTGAGGAAATAAGGACTGGAATTAATCTCCTGCCTTAAATATAGCTCAAATAGACAAAATGTGTTAAAAAAATAGAGCCAGACTTTGACATCAGGCATCACAAGACAGTGCTTGTGAAAGAATAAAAAACAAATGAAGTGTGGCCTACAATTTATTTCCTGCCTAGAAAGAGTTTCCAGGCTATAGACCTGGAAGGTGTCATCCAAACAGAATGCAGAAATCTCCTTGAACTGAAGAGGTTTTCGGGTGACCGGACATTCAGAGTGCACAGGACAGGTCCCTGTGAACTGTGATAACAGGCAATGCATGAAGAGGGGCAAGTCTCACAGAAAGCAAGTAAGGAGGTTTATAGAGCATTTCTTTCTAGACTCCAAGAATATATTAGTCAGCATGCTCAAGGCCAGGAAGGAAATGTTAAAATGATATACCAGAAAGGAGAAAGAATAATCATCAGAACTCATGGGCTGGAAACAAGCTCTGTTCCCACTAGCAAGGGAGTTGAAACACTTGTACCACACACATGGAACTTCAGGTGGAGTGCTTCATTAGTTGACATAAAATTAACCCCAGCCTACAGCTTTCTTTTTCCCTGCCTTTTGTAAGAGCTAAAAATATTAATATCTTTCCTCTCACCTTCTAAGTTATTTAAGTCTGGGCTAGTAACCATACGAACAGAGAAAGGTTAACAGGGGAAAATAAAAATTTAATACATCTGTATGGGAAATTCACATGCATGATTCCACAGACACTGAGGCAACATTGGGTATATGAGGCATTTTGGACAAAGGAGAAAGGTGGGGAACACAGTACTCGACCCCAGAAGTGAGAATGGGTGATTCACAGGTAGTTGAGGAAGAGCTGAACAGCATGGCTGGAAAATCCTCACTGGGCAACTCAGAGACAATAAGACACAGGAATACTAGTTAACTGCACCTGCCCGGAGCCCTCACTTTACCATTCTTAATTCAAATGAGCCTAAGGTGGCATCCTCAGAAATCCTTCCTGAAGCAGGATTCTCTTTCCGAATCTCTTGGGCAGGAAAGTGGGGAGGGTCACAGGCTCTTTCTGAGCCTCTTGTTTCTTAATAAACAGCTTACAATGAATACCCCCCAAAGCAGTTTCAGGATGGCAAAACTCTGATCTCTTCACTATCTAATAATTAAAAGACTCTTTGAAGGGAGTCTTTTGAATGACTTCTGCTTCTGAATGAATAATCTGGGTCCCAAAACAAAAGTCAAGTACACTTAAAAGACCACAAAGGTATCCAACATCTAAAACCTTGAACTTTAAAGTGTGTTTAACATTTTTATGTCAACTTTTTACTTAAAATATGATGATCATTTACCTCAGCTATTTTTCTCCATATATTACATGTCCCTCTATTGTGACATACTGTTAAGTGTTCTCTTAATGTTTCCTTAATTCATCAGTAAGACTTGCATTCTATCTCAATTCAACAGGTGTTCTATGACCATCTAATATGAAGCTTCTTTATCTTCTTTGTCTTGTTTTGAACTTCCTAAAAGTCACTGAATTTTTTCCTAAACTTTTCTAGCTATTGATTCTGCTGCCAGCATAATGGACTAACCTCCTACCAGATGAAAAAACCTCCCATAAATAACTGATATAAGCTTAACAAATCACACACACACACACAAACACACACACACACAACTATATGGAGGCACTGGAGACTCAACAAAAATGATACATTTGGCAGAAATGAGATGGCTAAATTTCTAATAGAAAAATCACCATTATATAAATATGGGAAAATAAGTGGGGATCCTGAAAATCTGAGACCCAAAGATATGGAACCCAATTTCTTTGTATATACTCTGCCCAAATCTGGCTATCTCTGAGCCATGCCTGTGCAGGAAAGATATCAGCTAGTTTAAAAATCTAAACTGAAGTTAGAGGTGTCACTCCAAAAAGATAGTAAGCAATATGAGTCTAATCAATTTTAAGCTTGTGAACAAAATGAGTGGCACTTCCAAGGAATACAGTTGAATCTGCTATGCAGCCTTCAAAACTTTTAAGATAGTAGGCAAGCACTGGATGGGTAGCTTAGTTGGTTAGACCATCGTCCTGATATGCTAAGGTTTCAGGTACAGTCCCTGGTCAGGGCACGTACAAGAAGTGACCAATGAACGCATAGATAAGTGAAGCAACAAAGTGCTGCTGCTCTCTCTCTCTTAATTTAATAAACAAATAAACAAATACATATAAAAAGTATTCAGCACATTATGAATCAGGAAAATATGTAAACTATTTTCAAGAAAAGCAAATCAATGGGGAGAATACCCAAGATCACCTAGATGTTGATACTGCTCAAAAAATATTATAAAACAGCTATTGCAACTATGCTCAATGAGGTAATGGAAAAAATAGACATAAATCTCAGCAGAGATATAAAAACTTAAAACATACAAATGTAAAAAGATAGAACTAATATATGGGATAGCTGAAATTTTCTTGTTGTAAACTAATGAAAAACTGAGAAAGCAAATATTGAATTAGCCTATTTTATGTGTATAGGCTACTTGTACCATATTAAAGAAAAATAATACAAAGATATTTTAAATATTTTAATGAGAAAAAACAACAGATTATGTGTTCTAGAAGTTCCCTAGCAAGCTAGAAGAATTTTCACTACAAAGAGTTCACTTTTTATAATAGCTCTTTCATTTGGTAGCAATAAACACTCATCTTTTTACATTGTGGTACTTGTTAAATGTCAAATAATCTCTTGTTTAGGTATAAGGGGATAAAATGTTTTCAGTCTGCCCAGAAGTGATTCATGTAGTAATATTTATATGGTAATTAGGCAATAAATGATGAATAAAAGAATGAGGGAGTAAATGAATAATTCTGTCTGTTGCTAAGGGGAATATAAAATGTAGAAATATGATCTGTCATTTAACCCTATATTCTAGAATATTGAAAAAATGAATCACATATTAAACTTTGTAAAAGAAATATATAAGCATAAAACAGAACAAAGTTGAACTGATTTTTCTGTAACTCTATGGGGAAATAGAAAATATGTGAATTAAATAATTAGTTAAATATGCTATAAAAAGGTAAAAAAGATAGAGGTATTACCATAAAACTACAATATTGAGTACGCTAATAAATAAAATTGTTTACAGGCAAAATAAGGTACTTTAAAGTGCCAAATAAGTACATTAAAATTACCTTTTACCTACCCTGTACAAAAATTTGTAGACAAAAACATAGAGTGATATTAAATTCAATCTTAAATTAATAAAATTTCCATTTGTAAATATTTATACACAAGGACATTATAGTAGTAACCTCTATAGTGACAGTGTCACCAGATGTAGAGGGTTCTTTGAGGTGTCACAGAAAAATTCAGAGACACACACCCAGAAGTTCAAACAGCATAGCAAGATTTCTTAAAGTATAAGTACAATCTTGAAGGAAAGATAGTGGGCAGGCTCAAAGAGCAACTGCATGAATTCCTCCATGGTATGCTCCTTTCATTCTCTTGGGCTGGAAAAAGGGTGAGTTTGTTTTCAGCTATCCAAAAGAGCGGGCGTATTTTTAAACTCTCCAGTCCTATCCTTTGATTTATTTTGGGTGGTGTCCTGCCCCTTTGGCTTCTATTCACATTTCTCTGGGTTTGCTCACAAGGGCGTCAAAACCACAGTGATAATTTATTATACCAGAATATAATTTAGGAGAGGTCACTTCGAGGTGACTTGGGTATGTGCGTGCACTAATTATATGAAATTAATATAAATTTTCTCTGTGTCTTCCTCCTCCCACCCACTTCTTCCAAGGCCTGTTGAGCTGGTGCTGGTGGAATTATATCAGTTACTCCCCCAGGTAACTACTAGGTTGTTTATCTGCTTAGATGTTTTGCTCGTTTTGCTCCTTTTGCTCCCTCTGCCTTTGTTAATATCTAACTAGCTGCTTATTCCAACAACAGCAGTGAAAATAATTGAAAGTACTTTTTAAATCATAGGAAAATATAATGAAAATTCAGTAAAATATGTGTTCATTTCTTTCAAAATTTTATACTGTCTGTTAGCCTGGGAGGCATTATTTTCTAAAAAGCTCAATCATTTGCTGCAAATTGCCTAACATACAAACCCAACTAATTTTTGGCTTTGGTTAGTTAAACTGCAGTAGCTAATAAAATGCTAATCCCGAAGCTTTCATTGGGCCAATTTCCATTTAACTCCCTGATTTGAAAAATTGGCATAGTAATGTGCACCACAGGGAAAAATTATATAATGAACATTTAAAAAATGGTCATTTTAACTGTTCAAGTTTAGACAAAATTGCTTTATATAACACTTTTACAAATTATGGACATGTTTATTTATTTGCCAACAAGTTATATAGCAACTACTGAGTGATGGGTATTATTCTGGGGCTAGATGGCAAAAACAGTTTTTGACCTCAAGTAATATACACTGTAATCATAAAAGAGAAAAATAAAGAACAGACAAGCTCTATCAACCTCTATCTATTATCTATCTTTCTATCTATCTATCTAATCTCTCATCTATCTATTTAAAATTTATCTATCACCTATCTATTCCATCACATTGCAATACATATTTTGAATAAATATAAAGCTTAGAATAAATCATTTATTTCTTGGGGTGGTGTGGGCACAAACTTCTATGCCTTCTTAGTCATTATTCCTTTTCCTTTTTCTTAGTCAACACCTTACCTCATGTAGGTGGTCCCCTCTACTTTTGGGCTTGGATGAAATATCCCAGAATAAGGTAAAGGATTAGAATTTCTGAAGCCACTAAGGGGTAAGATGATGATACTCAAAACCATGAATGAGACAGCTGTCTGCAGGGTGAGAAGTGACCAGCTTTGAAGATTATCCTTCCTCTTCTCTCTTAAATGAATTTCCTCCTTGAAGCCATTCATGAAAAAGCTTTTGCCTTGTGAATACAGTTCAGAGCAATTTGTTGACTCTGAACTGCCTGCAGTGAATGTAGTAAAGAATCTGATTTCACTGGTTTTCCTTTCTGGCATCCTTCATTTTCCACTATTTATCACTCAAACTCCCCAAGGCTTAGGACTCCCAAGAAATGTGTTGGCACTTTAATCATTGCTATAGGCTCTGCTTTGCAGGTGTTTCTACTCCAAATATGAGTAAGGAGTAGTACCATCTAGTAAATTGTTAGAAATGCAGAATTTCTGGTCCTACAACACACCCCCTAAAATAGAATCTACATTTATACATAATTCCCAGCTATATGTATGGGCATGTTTGAGACACACAGCACTGGCTGATCCTCAAATTCACATAGAACTGTAAGGGGCTCCAAATAGGTAAAACAATCTTGAAAAAAGCACACAAACACAACTGTGACCATGAACATGTGTTTAATATACTTTATTATACAGGACTAATAATACTAGACTTGGTCAGAATATAAAATTAAAAAGAATCCTAACATGAATTTAGTTAGATATAACAAAAATATATTTAACTCATATAAGAACTAGTATAAAATACACAAACATAAGAAAACTCATAAAAGGGAAGTTATATGCTAATAGTTTCTTTACAAGCACCCTCTAGGACTCAGAAATTCCAGCCCACTATGAACAAGAAATGTTCCGACCACAAATTCTCTATCCACAACAGTTTGGCTGATGCTGACCAGTTCTGAATGCTGACAGTAAAGATCTATGTTGAGAGCAGCAAGAAGATCGCCTGCACATCCACAGTTTCTCTGTATATCCACAGTGTCCCTTTGCCCCTTCCTTCTGCCCTGTAAGAGTTGCTAGCTTGAGCTATATGTAAACATGGGTTATTTTTAGGATGGGAGTCTGTCCTCTTCTCAAGTCCCCAGCACTTAAATGAACTGCTTTCCTTCTCACCAGCACCTGTCTCATGATTTTGGCTTTTGTTGCAGCAGACAGCCAAACCAATGTTTGATTTCACATTTATCTGAGCTAATAAATAAGTTTAGCAAAGTAATAATGTACAAAATGAACTCAGAAAAATTAGTTTGGTTTCTACACACCAACAATTAACCATTCAAAAAGTATATTTATAATAGCAAAAGAAAAAACCTAAGAATACATTTAGTCAAGAAAATTAAAGATTTGTACACTGAAAACTACAAAAATTGCTGATAAAATTAAAGAAAACCCATTTTCAGAAATTGGAAGGATTAATATTGTTAAGGTGGCAATACTGTGACACAAAATTGGTAATTCCAAAGTTAAACCACATATGCACAGACAATTGATGTTCAACAAGTATGCCAAAATCACTCAACTGGTGAAGGAAATGTCTCTAACAAATGGTGCTGGGACGACTGGATATACACATGCAAAAGAATTGAATTGAGCTGATACTTCACACTGTATGTATATATACATATTGTAGAAGATCTATAGAGCTAAAGAAACTATTCTGTAACAGAGAGGAGATCATGGATAGAGATATTAATCTGTATTTATAGTATAAGTAAGAATTGGGACAATTAAGTAAGAACAATGGGAAAACTTTTCATCACTAAGATTGAAAGTATATTTTGTAATACTTTTCTGATTTGTCAATAGTCTGCAGTAAATGTGTATTAAGATATAATTATTTTAATGTAGAATGGATCACATTTAAATGCCAAATTCACCAAAAAAGCAAATGCACTATGTTTCTTCTTTTGGGAACAATAAACAAACACTAAGTTCACATATATTTCCCAGAAAATTTCAGGAATCCCAAAATTTGAAGTGTTATTATGAATCAATAGTGATTGTAGATAAGATTCTATGGGTGTAATATGTGATTAAAATAGTTAATGTAGTCTATTTTTTATTTACTTTCTAAAGATTTTATTTATTTATCTTTAGAGTGGAAGGGAAGGAGAAAGGGAGAGAAATATCAATGTATGGTTGCCTCTCGTGCATCCCCTGCTGGGAACTGGCCTGCAACCCAGGCATGTGCCCTGACTGGGAATCAAACCGTACTTGTTTGGTTCACAGGCCCACACTCAATCCACTGAGTTACACCAGCCAGGACTGGTAGTGTAGTATTTAGCAGCTATATAGTTCATCTAGTTAAAACCTGAGTTTTTGTTTTTTGTTTTTTGTTTTTTACTAGAATGTACTATCTTTGTAGACTTTGATTACTTATACAATAGTTCTGTTTCTCACTTTTCAAATTAAGGTGCTTTTGAATACAGGTGTAGTAGCCTTTTTTTCTGCTTATTACATCTCAGTCACAGCCATCACTGACTTGAGAATCAAATATCTAAATTTATTTTGTTATTCTAAGTCTATATCATTTAACATATTTATTAACATTCAATAGTCACTCAGAGACTGAAATGTATAAAATGTTCTTATTACCTTACTTTCAATTTTACATGTGAAACTAAATAAAGTCACTGAGTAAACCCACGTCCTGAGCAAATTGTCATCTTCATTACAAACTCACAATTATGATTCCTATAATAAATTACTACTATTACTATTAAGTTGAAGGAATATGTTTGTCTATTTTAATTAATTTTTTCAGCTATCATCAAAGAGGGAAGAGAAGCATATTAAAGAGAAAGCCATTTTGGCAGACATTTTACTCTTGAATATTAGATAAATCGGAGAAAGAATTTTAATTAAACTCTACCTAGCATCATCAGATTAATAGTGTTTAAAGCCGGTTTATTTATTGAAAGGTCTGTCCTAGCTTTCCCAGATTAATCTCAATCATTTTCATTAGTCAAATCTTTAATCTGTTCTTCATTACAAATAGTAGAGGAGAGATTTCACATCTATTGGATCTAAGATATAATCTTGGGCTTTAAGCTGCTTGGTGAATTCTTTAGGCACAAACATATTAGAAAATTTAAAGACCCAGAGTCTTAGAACAATAATATATCTGTTCTGAATTAACATTTTCATAATATTCTGTGTAATGCCATAGTATCCGGAGGGACAGTGGATGTGCATTTGTATAAGTGTATGTAACTGTTTCTGAGTTATTTTCTGGCACTGTGCTTTGCTCAGTCTTTGAACTTATACATGTTTAATAAATCATATGTAAAGAATTACCTGTCGGAAATTAACTAACTTGGGAAAATATTTGGGATATTATTGTTATTTTTACTTATAGCTCAAATGTTATTTAGCACTTTCATTTAACTTCCTCCTGGAAGATGTTATCTAACCTAGTGTCCATAAATGTTTTTTATTTCAAATCATGAATTACAATTAATCCTAGAATACACCTTGTGTCCGCCCCTCTTATAATAAGTACTTCTTACACGGTAAGTTTTCTAAATGCTTGTGCAGCCGACTGAAAACAATTATTGCATAAGCTTCCATGGCTGAAGCAGACACATTTTTCCCCCAGAAGAATTAAGTGTAAAAGTTTCTGGATTAAATATGAAATCCAGGATTTTGTCTTTGGGTCCTTTCATTGTGTGTTTTTTGGTTTGCATAATTTGGAGAAGCCACTTACTTTCTCTAAGTTTGTGGTTCATCATTTGCAATTGAACACAAAAGACCTACTTTGTTTAAGGGAAAGTTACAGTCAATAACTGTAGAAGAAAATGGCTTAAAAGTTTTAAAATAATGCCTTATAATAAATATCTTTGTGAGAATTTTCATAATTCTATTAATAGATTTTGAAAAACATGTATTTTAACTGATATCTGGCGAGGAAAATTATTATTATTTTAGTTTTTCTAAGTTGTTTTGTACATATAAAATGATGATACCATTAGAAAAATTATATTAATTATTATCTATGTCAGTTATTTTGTCTGGACTCATAAATAAGGGATATGTGAAAACACAAATATCTGCAAGATACTAAAAAACATTATTTGTTAAGTTTACCTGCTTTTTTCATGAAAGGCTAAGAGAGCTTTAAAAAATACAATTCTGTTTTCCCTCCTATCCCACTATCCTTTTATCAAAAGTGTTTTTTCCTCTGTTACCCTTTCTTTGTTGTTCCACATGCTACCTATGCAACTTTTAGGGATAGTAATTCTGCTTCATGAGATTATTTTGCATGATATATAAGTTAGCATTAAAAAAAAACAGTTAGAAAAGCACCTGATAAGAATGAGTTCTTAAGAATTTTCAGATAAATATTTGAAAAGCAAATATTACATATTGCATTTTATACATTTGAGCACATTCATACTGATTATTTCTCAGTGATATATGAGAAATCTTCTTCAAAAATGTACATGTGTTTTACTTTAACAACATTTTTTTCTATTGCCTTAAACACTCATCACATTTTTATGTACCTTACTATGCATGCTACTCATTTGCTAATAACAAAGTTTGCGTGTCCTAAACAGCACAGATACCAGAATATTCATGAAGGAGATGATTTATCCAAATTCTAAACTTCATTTACACTAGTTCTCAATGTCATGTCTTCAATATAGTGCATTATGAAATCTTTCTTATAAATACAATTTTGAATGAAATATGCATAAATTAATTCATTTAAATAAAAAATGCCAGAAACATATTTTGCTCTCATTTTTTTCAAAAATAGATTTTTCAGAAAGGAATATCACTAATGAGCAATAGTCTACCTCAACATGATTCATGGAATTATATCTTTTTCTTTTAAGGAGGGGTCCATAAGGAAAAACAAATTTAACTCAAATTTCCAAATCAAATAATGTTTATTACCAAATATACTGGGAATTCTGAAGTCATGTTTACATTGTTCAACTCTGACAGATTTCCACTTTTTCTAACATGTATATCTTAAGTCCTTTTAACATCATATAAGAGGAATTTAGCAATAAGCTATTTGTAAGTTTATTAATATGTGGCTTTTTACTTACTAATAATGCCATTTATTCTTTTCCTTCTATAATAGTATGATCTAATTTGTAGCTGTAGGTTTAACAAAGCTAGAATGGGCTTTCTCACTTTAACTATCATAAGAATTTAGTTTATAACCTCCATAGGCCAGAAACAAAGTCACTCAATATAAATATTTTTCATCAAATTATTGTGCAAAAACTGAAACCACTGAATTCTCAATAAATTTTACATCATTAACTATGAAAGACAACACCTTGTAATTGCTCCAGAATGAGGTCACTTCTTTCTTTCCCTCAATATCTTCCTATGAGTCCCTCAGGAAAAACCAAGAACTAGAATTTCACTGAGAAATGTATACCTGAATCAATTAATCAGAATGGTGGAGGAGCAGAGTTATAACTCCTGGGACAAGCTTAAATTTAAATATCCAAATACCTCAGATTGTTTCAACTCTTTCTAAAAAGGGCAACTAAATCAGCAAAATTACTCTTTCCAATAAATCAAGATGTAGAGTATAATGCAAGAAAGTTTTGCAAGTCTCCTTATTTTTCCAAACAATATTAATCTGAGGGTGATAAGATGGCCTAGGTTTGCAACCACTTGTTCAAGTTTAGCATTGTCATATTTAATTAATCATCACACTGTAACATTTTCTTGTTTTGTCTGCTGTTGAACAGAAAAGACAAGGAAATGCAGATCCACAAATATTCCATTTGTTTGTAATGAATATAAACAAAGTCAGTGAGATTTTCATCAGTTTTGCACCTGCACAGCAATCTCACTAGTCAAGATCTTCCTCAGTAATCTCATGTTTTGCTGTATGCTAGCATTTGAAGCTCTTCTCTAATTTTTGTCATGTTTAAGATAGCCAAACTGCATGTTGACTTTTTCTCTAATTACAATTGATCGTATGTGTTTTTTCTCATTATATGATCATGATCAGGATATGAGAAAAGCTCCAGTAGCTCAAATGATCAGAAGCTGCTTCTTGATGCAGTGACTGTTGGAACTCCTATATTTCTCCAAACCTTACCTGTGTTCTGGGGATAACTCTCTCTTATAGTAGCAAAAGTGTAAATGTTCTAGCAATTTCTCCATAGTGTTATCTTCCCTCATTTTTTCTCATAGTCTGGATGACCTATAGATAATTACTGAATTTACTAACACTGTCCATTTTTGCTACTAAATTTATTTTGGCAATAAAATCTATGTCCTTTTACATTCTTCTCCGCATGTAGTGGATTAAATTATGGTTCCCCAAAAGGATATGTATACCAAGGAATCTGTGGATATCATTTTACCAATAAAAATGATCTTTACAGAAGTAACTAAGTTAAGATACTTAAAATGAGACAGATCATTCTGGATTTAGAGTAAACACTAATTCTAATGATAAGTGTCCTTCAGGGAGAAAGGCAGAGGGAAAGTGAGAGCCAGAGACAGAGGAGAGAAGGTCATGTGGAGACAGAAGAGGAGATTATACTTATGCTACCGCAAACCAAGGGGCACACGGAGATATCAGAACCTGAAAAGTCAAGAAAGGATTCCCTCCCAGAGCTGTAGAAAGGGAGCGTGGCCCTAATGACACCTTGAGTTTGAATTTCTGGCTTTCTTCAGAACTATAAGGGAAAAAAATCTGCTGTTTTAAGGCACCAAATTTGTGGTAATGTTACAGTTGCCTCTGGATACTAATACACTGCCACTCAAGGTCACTTTTTTTTTAAATAATTGTGATTGAACATATATGTTAAAAATAATCAGGAAAACAATGAACAAAATTCAGACCGTGATTCTTGGTAAAGAGCATTTCTGAAATGCCATTTGTGCATTAATATTATATCATTGACAGTTATAATGGTAAAATACATGTATTCCAATATTTATTGAATAATTATAGTGGAAAATTTAAAATTAAATGAATTCATAAAAGAGTTAGGACATTAGAAGAGAGAAGACCTTTATGGCTCATGATATAAAGACTGTTGAAAATACAGTTGCAAAAATCTCTACTCGGTGATTTACTCAAATATTATATATTGAGTAACTCTGTTCCCGGTCCATAGATCTTTATGACTAAATTCTTATGCTAGTCAGGTAAAAAGAGAAAGCCAATTCTAATTTGAGGGAAGAAGAATAGTTCCACAGCGTATGTATTGGTTTATCATCATTTTATCAGTGAGTTATGCATGTGGAACAGAAATATCTTTTTAAAAAAATCCATGCTTTTATGATTCAACTAAACATTCCATTCGTATTGCAAATACAGACAAGCATAAATTAACACTACACTTCTAAGCAAAAGAGTGACTAACAATGCACCATTTCATCTGCACACTCTCAAGCATATTTTTCTGCTTGCCCTTGGTGGCCAAATGCCTTCCGAATACACGTAATCCACTTTTAGAGCCATCACAACTGGCGTTTCGAGATTTGGAGTTTTGCTTTTACATATGTCACTCTTTTAAAATGACAAATCACTTGCATTTATGCATTGTATACATCCTCTTGAATTCAATGAGAAATCTGTTGCCTCGTGTGAAGTTTGGGACACAGCAAGGTCCTTTAGTTTGTTGTCCAAGTGAGTAAAAGCATCTTGACACATATAACACAGTGTTGGGAGTTTTCGCCACTGCCCTGTGTTTTGACTGTCACATGTTAATCTGCCTGCGGTGGAGAGAGATTACAGGAGGGAGAGCCAGGGCAGCTCCAGTTAGGTCCTGACATCCTGGCACACAGCCAGCCTGGGTATTGCAGGGTTCTAAATCTGCCTGTCAGGAGACGGGACACGAAGGTAACAACTGCCAGTTAAATCAAATTGCTTAGAGTAAATTGGACAAATTTCGTTAGCCTCTTGCCTACCCTGGACCACAGGCACATCAGCAAGGGCAATGATGTTAAGTTTGGGATTGAACTTGTGGCTGAACAAAACTAATTCAGTAGATGCTTCCAGCAACTGTGTTAGTCTGATTAAAAGCAGTTCCTTGGTCGCCTTAGATTGTTTCATATATTGATGTTTTGTTGTTGCCAAATGAGTTGTAGTTCACTGGAGAAGGGGACAGAGGTTCAGACAGTGGTGCTTTATTCCAAGTCTGGAACAGAAAGCCAGACACAAAAAAGTACTCACTGTATACGGTTTGAACAAAATTGAATTAAATTGATTCTTTAATTCAAACAAGCTTTGTTGACTCAGACTTTCTCTTTAATTACAGAAACAAATTAAATAATATGTTAAAGGCATGCGTTCTTAATATATAGCCACGTAGCAATCTGCATAACCCTTACCAGTTAAGCTGTTTCACTTCTAAAAACATAAAAATTTGCAGCAGGAAATTTAATGCCATTAATAATATTGTTACTTAGGGATTTCTTATCATTGTGAAGGAATTCCTTCTGATAAGCAGAGAATAGGACTAAAATGTGCTTTTTCTTCTTCATCGGTAATCCACCACAGGTTAAATAGGTCAGGTTATACTCATGATATATGGAAAAACTCTACTAGTTGGTCAGTTATGAATGAGGGTGGTAGATGCAATGCCACACCTTCACATATTCACTTACTTCTACAGAAATTATTGAGAACATCTAAAATGTATTTATACTTCTCATAATTATTTTCTAAAACTGAGCCCATGGAACAGGAGGAAAAATGTATCTTTTTCATCAATCCCTACCCTCTTTCTTCCATCAGTCAATATAGTCAGAACTGAAATTTAAACAGAGCCACTAATGGTGATGAAGTTTATTCACACACAGGGAGCAAAAAAAAAAAAAAAAAAAACTACAAAAATTGAACAATGCATGAAACAAAACCACAACTCAAGTTAATTTCTTCAAAGCATGCTCTAAATTTTTTCCCTTTAAGATTTTAGAAAAAGTTTTCTTCCCTTGACACATTTCAGATCTGTGCTATCAATCTGATACATAATTTTGTTTTAATGTTTTTCCCATTTTGTTATAATTAGATTTTGTTAAATTAGTATACAGAATACTCAACACTGGAGATGGCATCAGAAAAGTCATTCCAGAGGTGAGGAGAGCGTTCACAAAAGCATAAATAATTGGTATAAAGGGGTTTTGGGAAAATGGTAATGCCATAACGTGGATTTGGCAAGCATGCTCATTGAGATTGTTTAAGCCATCATTTCTATTTTTTGCAATGGACCATTGTTAGAGTCAATTTCTATATTTAACTAAGTTGAGCGTATTTATTAAGCCATAATTTCTAATGTTCCTCTGTTATGCAATGTAATTATTTTATACAAACCACCTGGAGATGTATTCCTTCATTGTCTTCAATGAATACTGACATGACTCTATACTGGTGGAAGGAGCATGAATATTGGTCAGAGAGAGGCACTATCTTTAATGCATTTGAGTTTTCAAATGTGACATTGTCTATGCAAGTGTGCACGATGCTCATGTATACCTCTCTTTAATACAGAGAGAAATAAAGAGAGTGAGAATGGGTATTGCAAATCTTCCAATACACAGGATTAAACTGTCACAAAAAGATCACATTCACTTGGATGGCATTTGAAGCAATGCAAATATAAACAACTGGCTAAATTTGAGCACATACATTTGTTTTGTATTGCTATAATTTTTCTTGATAAAAGCTTCAAGTCATAAACAGAAGATTCAAGTTAGAGTCCTCAGGGGCTAATGAGATAATGACAGTGATTTTGCTGCAGGAGAAACAAAGTTGAGTAGTAAGGACATAAAGGGGACAACAGAAGGTACAGATGCTTTGTGGAAAGAGTCTTTGTGGTATTAACTCAGAGAGTTTTAACTTCCCTTTCAAATTTGACAGTCAATCCTGCTATGAGAATAACCTTATTGCTCTCTGGCTCCTTCAGGGGCTTTGCTTGAAATAATTTTGTGAGAAAGCACAGTGACCAAACACAGTTTTACTGACTCTTAATCAGCAAGCCAAGACACAAAAATATTTACGGACTTGGAGGGACTTGTTAGCTGGATGCCAGTCTCTGGTGAGGTTGTCTTCTGTTTTGTTTTCTGACCCAGACAGCCCTTTTTTTGTGGTTGTTCTCATCTTCTTTCTATTATGATAGCAAATGTCAACTTCTTTATGAGAAAACTCTGGTAGATAATTTTATGCAAATTATTTCTATTTCTAAAACTCAGGAGTTGTTACAGCACTTCTAAGACATACACACTTATACAATCGGGCTTAAAGAATGGGAGAATTACAGTGCTATTTAAAGTTATACTAAAATGGGTAAACAGGTAAGTCAGTCTAAAGGACCAATGGAGAAACTGTAGGAGTATTAGGCTTTTTAAGAGATTGACACCTCAGGAAATCATTCTTGTATGTCATAGAAACTTCCTGGTTTTTGAAAAGTTGGCTAGACTGAGAATACCTGCCAAACAGGAGATCTGAAGATTGTCACATATGCAGAGTTCTAAAATTTATATTCAAAGAGCATTTGAAACATGGTAGAGAAAGAATTCAGAGCTGAACACAAAAATGGATAATGATTATGGTTCAATTCAAAGAGGGCAAAAAATTCAAACTCCTATGAATACAGAGATATTGTGTTAATATGAAAATAAAAATGAATTCCAGAACTTGAATAAATATGAAAATAAAAGTTAATTAATCACACCCTATATATGATTAATTATACAATGAAAAACAACTGAGAGCAGTGAAAGACACCAGTTTTTTTTTAAATAGCAGCTTTTTGAGATATAATTTACTTACACAATTCACCCACTTAAACTACACAGTTCAGTGGTGTTTATTATATTCACCAAGTGGTGTAACCATCACCATTAGCAGTCACTCCTTATTGCTCCCTAAAACTCCTCAACCCTAGACAACCACTGATCTACTTTCTATTTCTATAGTTTTACCTGTTCTGTGCAATTCGTGTAAGTGGAATTATACAATGTGTGGTCTTGTAGGTCTGTTTTGTTTTATTTAATGAAATGTTTTCAAGATTTATCCATTTCGTAGCACACATCAAGTAGTTCATTTCCTTTTATTGACAAATACTATTTCATTATAAAATGTATGTGTTTTATCCATTCAGCTCTTGATGAGCATTTGGGTTGTTTCTACCTCCAGGCTATTATGAATAATATTGCTAGGAACATTTGTCTATAAATTATTTTTGTGGACATATGCTTTCATTTCTCTTAGGTTTACACCTACAAGGGGAATCATTGGGTCATATAGTTATTTATGTTCAACTCTTTGAGGAATTACTAAACTGTTTTCAAAAGTGGCTGGACTATGTTATAGTTTTAGTAGAATCTGTGAGGGTTTCAGTTTCTCTTCATTCTCCTCAGCACTTGCTATTATTTGCTTTTTGATAATAGAGATCCTACTGTGTGTGAACTAGTGTCTTACTATGGTTTGGATTTGCATTTTCCTGATGAGTAACGATGTTGAGTTTCTTATAATTTGCTTATTTGTACACTTTCTTTAGATAAATGTATATTCAAATTGTTGTTCATTTTTTAGTTGGGGTATTTGTTATTTCATTTTTGAATTTTAAGTGTTCTTTATATATTAACTCCTTTACTCTTTTTAAAAATCTTACAGCAGTTGTTAGGTTTATAACAAAAGAGGCAGTGATAGATTTTTCATATACCCCCTGTCCCCACAGATGCACAGCCTCCCCTGTTATCAATATACCCCAGCAATGCGATGCATTGGTTACCATTGGTGAACCTACATAGATTCATCATAATTATCCAAAGTCCATAGCTTGCATTAGTGTTGATTTTCCAGTACTGCATTCTGTGGGTTTGGATAAATGTATAATGACATGTATGTCATTATAATACCACACAGAGTATTTTTGCTGCCCTAAACAGTCTATGTGCATACCCTTGCTTTTCATTTAAAGTAATTACTGGGCCTTCCGCATACTGAATAGAAAAAAAAGAATCAAACAATGCAATAATTATCATGATGTTTTATTTTAGCAAAATCTTAAAGTGCTACATTTAACCAAAATTTTGACATTTAAACTATGCCAATCAAATTATATTAAATTAAACTTTAAAACAATCCTCTTTCTAATTTTTGTAAGGCGTTATTAAAAAACACAATTCTGTCTTATCTCTTATGAGAAATCTGGATTTGCATATCTCTGGATGTATATTTAGATTGAGAAAAATGATAAGTACTTACATATAATTCTTTATCCTAAAAAAATACAATGAATAGTGTATTTTCTACACATCATCTTTGCAGAGAAAATGTTATGAAATAATTCTGTAAAAACCAATAAATTCTCTACCCAAGATATTGTATTGTAATTAAATATATTTATTTTTACTCCACATAGACTAAAATACTCTTGGATCTTTCTTAAAAAGAATAATCGCAAGTAATTTTTTGTCTTCCAAATGTGTCTTTATACACATAGGTAGGTAGGTCTTTATACACACTATTGTAGTAAAGGCTCTTATAATTTCAAGAAATATGTTCCCAAAGCTCTTTCCATGATCAACAATTGAGCAAGCAACATTATATAACAGGGTACAATATTTTACAAAAATAACTTAAAACATAAAAATGTGAACATTAGCGTTCATTTTCTATCCAACACTTTTATCTTACAATGGTTAAGCACAGCATTTTAATACTGTTTTTACATGAAATGTTTGATATATTTACAAAACTGTAAATTGAAACTACTTTAGACATATTTTGTCTGTTTGTAAAATGCAATGTCTGCATGCAGAACTACAAAAACAAGTCTTATATAATCTATGAATCTTCTAGGAAAGACCCAAGTATTGAGTATCTTCAAATCATATAAATTATTGTTTGGGTAGTTTATCAGCAAAGCAAATATTGCTTTAAACCTTGAAGACAGTGGGAACTGGAGATATATAAAAAGACATGTTCCTTAATTTTAAATTGCTGATAATATAGTGGATAGTGTTGAGACTGCTAGATAAACACTCTGTTTGTTGCAGGGCTAGGGAAAGAGAAGTTATGTTTAGAAATGAGATAATTCATTGAAGTGCATCATAGAACTTCCATGTAAAATCATGAAAGGCAAAAATGAACTTCTTGATAAAAGCTAGAAAACTAAATATAAAGTTTGCTTGAGGAGGACATTTAGATTACCTTCTCAGGTACAGGAACCTGCTTCATGGCAAATGGTAAGGGATCAGAGAACTGGTACTAGCAGAAGGAAGTTACGATAACCTCAGTGTTGAGACCCATTATTTAAGCGTGGAATACATTTGTCTACATGTTTTATAACAGTGGACTTCCCCACTTCTTTTTTCTACTGTGTATGATGGTGGGTAATTTTCCAGTTTAATTTCAGCTGGGCATATGAGTGAATTGACATTTGCAATATGGTAGCTGATAGGAGTTTGTGTTTATCTTATACTAACAATGAGCGTGTCTTTATCTTTACTAGTATGAAGAAAAATAATAGGTTCTGAATGGCCAAAGAAGTACACTGTGCTTGTTATTCTTCAGTTTCTTCATCCTGACTCATCCTCGATTCTTTTTTCACCCTGTTCTATAATCTAGGAGCACACTTTCACAAAGGCTCTTACAAGATCTCCCTTTCTAACAGACTTCAAACTGGATTCAGCCAATGAGAAGCTTCTTCTTCTTCTTTTTTTTTTTAAGATTCAAAAATGAAAGGAGTGAAGAGTCAGGATATTCCTTCCTAACCCCTCTCCCTGTTTTATTGTTTCACCTCTGCAAGTGGCTTTGATTCCCTACAGTTACAGATCTTGCAGTCTGGCCGCTTCTCCACCAAGCCCTAAAGACTGGTAGTGGCCTGGTTTCTTTCCCCTCGGCTCCAGGAGAGGCTATGGCTCTTTATTGTTACTAGTCTCAAGGGGACCTCAACAGGTATTGTTGTTAGCTTCCACAGGTCTGTACACACCTTACTAAAAGTTCCTCAGAGGCATGTAGATAACTATTCCCTACCAGTTTCTTAAATAACTCTTCTCAAACTAGATCAACAAGTTTTCATAGCTTGAACTATCTGAGATATATACTGGGTCTCTGGATACAGCATATGAGCAGGGGTGGTGTCTTGCTAGGAGGAAGAATATGTTCTTAATTGTACCTGAAAAAAAGTGCAAAATGACGTGCTCAAAAGTTACTGGTTTTACAGACTTAGGAGTAATTAAATGAGAAAACTTACATTTGATGGCTTCTAATTTCTCAGTGATATAAAATAGGTTGTCAGGTATTAGAACAAATATGAGCTTCGCTGATAAAGAAGAAAACATGACTATGTTCACTTTGGAAATTTAAAAAAGTCAACTCACTACAGGAACATGGTAGACTTTTCAGTTATAAATGAATGTCCAAAGTAATTAAATTTATAGACCTTTGGATGCAGAATTTTCTGAAGTATCTGGATGGTCCCAATCTAATCATAAGGGTTCTTAAAACACAGAGAACATTGCCAAACTGTACTTAGAAAGAAACGTGGGTAGAAGAAAACCCAGAAAGAGGTGACATGAGAAGATTTTCTGGTGTTAAAATGGGAAAAGAAGCCCACAAGTCACGCAATGAGCCTCTAGGAACCCTGAACAACCCCAAGCTTACAGCTAGAAAGAAAGTGGGGATTTGAGTTTCAGAGACGCAGGGAACTAAATTCTGCCAACATGAAAGAATGGATTCTCTCCTAAAATCTTCTTGATTGTTAGCCCAATGAAATCTACATAAGTCTTCTGACCTACAGAACTGTGGGACAATAAATATAACTTTTTAAATCACTAAATGTATGACAAATTCTTATAGCAGTAACAGAGAACAAATGCATAGTTCTTCCTTCAACTCTTTCCATGGATGTGTGGATTCCATTTACCACCAATATAGTATTTTACACAACATTGTTTGTGATGAATAACTTATTTTACAATAAAGAAAATATAATGGTGATTACATGTCTGTGAGGTTAATTAGTTTCGCTTCCAGTCCCATAATCCAAAATCTGATGGATTGACACAAATGTCTAATGGTTTATTTAAAAAACTCAGTTATGGCATCAGTTGGAAGAGATAAGACCTTGAAAAATTGGGTTCTGTCTTGCAAGTGCACTGCACACTTTTGAACCAGAGATGATTATGAGGGACTGCGTCCACTGTAGCCCAATAAACCAGTATGTAAATCAAGGAATGAAAGCATAACTGGTTTCTCTATCAAATATTAAACTGTCACAGTGGTTTCCTTATTAAAGAGAAGTGATTTCTTTATCTATTATCCGCAAGATGACTAATTTTTTAAACTTTCTGCCCTGGTAAATTTAAATGTTCTTGGTTTGGAACTCTTAGTTTCCAATTAGAGAATACTTGCATCAGACATATAAGAATGATTCTGTTGAATTTTAAAATGAGACTGCCAGCTGGTGATTTGGGGATCTTTATGTTTCTAAACCTGAATACATACAAAAGGGACTATTCTACTGGTCGGAGTGATTGACCACAATTACCAAAGGATATTGGGTTGTTTGTTAAGAAACAAAGACAGAGAAGACAATGTCTTTCTTTAAAATATATTTTATTGATTATGCCATTACAGTTGTCCCATTTCCATTCTTCATTCCCCTCCACCCTGCACACCCTCTCCCACCCACACTCCCCCCCTTTAGTTCATGTCCATGTGTCATAAGTTCTTTAGCTTCT